>JANJGN010003658.1:0-42037 GCA_026770705.1 Isurus oxyrinchus | reverse complement strand
GACCTAAACAGAGGCAAACAGACTTAAACAGAGGCAAACAGACTTAAACAGAGGTAAACAGACTTAAACAGAGGCAAACAGACTTAAAAAGAGGCAGGCAAAGGCAAACAGAGGCAAACAGAGGCAAACAGAGACAAACGGAGGCAAACAGGGTAAAACAGAGGCAAACAGAGGCAAACCGACTTAAACAGAGTAAAACAGAGTGAAACAGAGGCATAAAGAGTGAATCAGAGGCAAAAAGAGTGAAACAGAGGCAAACAGAATGAAACAGAGGCAAACAGACTGAAACAGAGGCAAACAGACTGAAACAGAGGCAAACAGACTGAAACAGAGGCATACAGAATTAAACAGAGACAAACAGACTTAAACAGAGGCAAACAGAGGCAAAAAGAGTGAAACAGAGGCAAACAGAGTGAAACAGAGGCAAACAGAGTGAAACAGAGGCAAGCAGAGTGAAACAGAGGCAAACAGACTCAAACAGGGGCAAACAGAGTGCAACAGAGGCAAACAGACTTAAACAGAGGCAAACAGACTTAAACAGAGGCAAACGGACTTTTAAACAGAGGGCAAACAGACTTAAACAGACTTAAACAGAGGCAAACAGGGGCAAACAGAGTGAAACAGAGGCAAACAGGATTAAACAGAGGCAAACAGAGTGAAACAGAAGCAAACAGAGTGAAACAGACGCAAACAGACTTAAACAGAGGCAAACAGACTTAAACAGAGGCAAACAGACTTAAACAGAGACAAACAGAGGCAAAAGGAGCGAAACAGAGGCAAACAGAGTGAAAGAGAGGCAAACTGAGTGAAACAGAGGCAAACAGACATTAACAGAGGCAAACAGACTTAAACAGAGGCAAACAGACTTAAACAGAGACAAACAGAGGCAAAAGGAGCGAAACAGAGGCAAACAGAGTGAAACAGAGGCAAACTGAGTGAAACAGAGGCAAACAGACTTTAACAGAGGCAAACAGACTTAAACAGAGGCAAGCAGACTTAAACAGAGGCAAGCAGACTTAATCAGATGCAAACAGAGGCAAACAGATGCAAACAGACTTAAACCGAGGCAAACAGAGTGAAACAGAGGCCAACAGAGTGAAACAGAGTCAAACAGAAGCAAACAGAGGCAAACAGAGGCAAACAGATTGCAACAGAGGCAAACAGCCTGAAACAGAGGCATACAGAGTGAAAAAGAGGCAAACAGAGAGAACCAGAGGCAAACAGTTTGAAACAGAGGCAAACAGAGTGAAACAGAGGCCAACAGAGTGAAACAGAGACAAACAGACTGAAACAGAGGAAAACAGACTGAAACAGAGGCAAACAGAGTGAAACAGAGACAAACAGACTTAAACAGAGGCAAACAGACTTAAACAGAGGCAACCAGACTTAAACAGAGGCAAACAGACTTAAACAGAGGCAAACAGCGTGAAGCAGAGGCAAACAGTTTGAAACAGAGGCAAACAGAGTGAAACAGAGGCAAACAGAGTGAAACAGAGGCAAACAGAGTGAAACAGAGGCAAACAGAGGCAAAAAGTGGCAAACAGAGGCAAACAGAGGCAAACAGAGACAAACAGAGGCAAACAGGGTTAAACAGAGGCAAACAGAGGCAAACAGACTTAAACAGAGTTAAACAGAGGCAAACAGAGTGAAACAGAGGCAAATAGAGTGAAACAGAGTCAAACAGATTTAAGCAGAGGCAAACAGACTTAAACAGAGGCAAACAGAGCGAAACAGAGGCAAGAAGACGTAAACAGAGGCAAACAGAGTGAAACAGAGGCAAACAGAGTGAAACAGAGGCACACGGAGTGAAACAGAGGCAAACAGAGTTGAAACTGAGGCAAACAGACGTAAACAGAGGCAAACAGACTTAAACAGAGGCAAACAGAGTAGAAACTGAGGCAAACAGAAGCAAACAGAGGCAAACAGAGGAAAACAGAGTGAAACAGTCAAACAGAGTGAAACAGAGGCAAACATAGTGAAACAGAGGCAAACAGAGAGAAACAGAGGCAAATAGAGTGAAACAGAGGGAAACAGAGTGAAACAGAGGCAAACAGAGTGAAACAAAGACAAACAGAGTGAAACAGAGGCAAACAGACTTAAACAGAGGCAAACAGACTTAAACAGAGGCAAACAGACCTAAACAGAGGCAAACAGACTTAAACAGAGGCAAACAGACTTAAACAGAGGCAAACAGTGTAAACAGAGGCAAACAGAAGCAAACCGACTTAAACAGAGTAAAACAGAGTGAAACAGCGGCATAAAGAGTGAATCAGAGGCAAAAAGAGTGAAACAGAGGCAAACAGAAAGAAACAGAGGCAAACAGACTGAAACAGAGGCAAACAGACTGAAACAGAGGCAAACAGACTGAAACAGAGGCATACAGACTTAAACAGAGGCAAATAGACTTAAACAGAGGCAAACAGAGGCAAAAAGAGTGAAACAGAGGCAAACAGAGTGAAACAGAGGCAAACAGAGTGAAACAGAGGCAAGCAGAGTGAAACAGAGGCAAGCAGACTTAAACAGGGGCAAACAGAGTGCAACAGAGGCAAACAGACTTAAACAGACTTAAACAGACTTAAACAGAGGCAAACAGAGGCAAACAGAGTGAAACAGAGGCAAACATGATTAAACAGAGGCAGAGTGAAACAGAAGCAAACAGAGTGAAACAGACGCAAACAGACTTAAACAGAGGCAAACAGACTTAAACAGAGGCAAACAGACTTAAACAGAGACAAACAGAGGCAAAAGGAGCGAAACAGAGGCAAACAGAGTGAAACAGAGGCAAACAGAGTGAAACAGAGGCAAACAGACTTTAACAGAGGCAAACAGACTTAAACAGAGGCAAACAGACTTAAACAGAGGCAAGCAGACTTAATCAGAGGCAAACAGAGGCAAACAGAGGCAAACAGACTTAAACCGAGGCAAACAGAGTGAAACAGAGGCAAACAGAGTTAAACAGAGGCAAACAGAAGCAAACATAGGCAAGCAGAGGCAAACAGAGTGAAACAGAGGCAAACAGCCTGAAACAGAGGCATACAGAGTGAAAAAACGGCAAACAGAGAGAACCAGAGGCAAACAGAGTGAAACAGAGGCAAACAGAGTGAAACAGAGGCCAACAGAGTGAAACAGAGACAAACAGAGTGAAACAGAGGAAAACAGACTGAAACAGAGGCAAACAGAGTGAAACAGAGACAAACAGACTTAAACAGAGGCAAACAGACTTAAAGAGAGGCAACCAGACTTAAACAGAGGCAAACAGACTTAAACAGAGGCAAACAGTGTGAAACAGAGGCAAACAGAGGCAAACAGTTTGAAACAGAGCCAAACAGAGTGAAACAGAGGCAAACAGAGTGAAACAGAGGCAAACAGAGTGAAACAGAGGCAAACAGAGGCAAAAAGTGGCAAACAGAGGCAAACAGAGACAAACAGAGGCAAACAGGGTTAAACAGAGGCAAACAGACTTAAACAGAGTTAAACAGAGTTAAACAGAGGCAAACAGAGTGAAACAGAGGCAAATAGAGTGAACCAGAGTCAAACAGATTTAAGCAGAGGCAAACAGACTTAAACAGAGGCAAACAGAGTGAAACAGAGGCAAACAGAGGCAGACAGACTTAAACAGAGTTAAACAGACTGAAACAGAGGCATACAGACTTAAACAGAGGCAAATAGACTTAAACAGAGGCAAACAGAGGCAAAAAGAGTGAAACAGAGGCAAACAGAGTGAAACAGAGGCAAACAGAGTGAAACAGAGGCAAGCAGAATGAAACAGAGGCAAGCAGACTTAAACAGGGGCAAACAGAGTGCAACAGAGGCAAACAGACTTAAACAGAGGCAAACAGACTTAAACAGAGGCAAACGGACTTTTAAACAGAGGCAAACAGACTTAAACAGACTTAAACAGACTTAAACAGAGGCAAACAGAGGCAAACAGAGTGAAACAGAGGCAAACAGGATTAAACAGAGGCAGAGTGAAACAGAAGCAAACAGAGTGAAACAGACGCAAACAGACTTAAACAGAGGCAAACAGACTTAAACAGAGGCAAACAGACTTAAACAGAGACAAACAGAGGCAAAAGGAGCGAAACAGAGGCAAACAGAGTGAAACAGAGGCAAACAGAGTGAAACAGAGGCAAACAGACTTTAACAGAGGCAAACAGACTTAAACAGAGGCAAACAGACTTAAACAGAGGCAAGCAGACTTAATCAGAGGCAAACAGAGGCAAACAGAGGCAAACAGACTTAAACCGAGGCAAACAGAGTGAAACAGAGGCAAACAGAGTTAAACAGAGGCAAACAGAAGCAAACATAGGCAAGCAGAGGCAAACAGAGTGAAACAGAGGCAAACAGCCTGAAACAGAGGCATACAGAGTGAAAAAACGGCAAACAGAGAGAACCAGAGGCAAACAGAGTGAAACAGAGGCAAACAGAGTGAAACAGAGGCCAACAGAGTGAAACAGAGACAAACAGAGTGAAACAGAGGAAAACAGACTGAAACAGAGGCAAACAGAGTGAAACAGAGACAAACAGACTTAAACAGAGGCAAACAGACTTAAAGAGAGGCAACCAGACTTAAACAGAGGCAAACAGACTTAAACAGAGGCAAACAGTGTGAAACAGAGGCAAACAGAGTGAAACAGAGGCAAACAGAGGCAAAAAGTGGCAAACAGAGGCAAACAGAGGCAAACAGAGACAAACAGAGGCAAACAGGGTTAAACAGAGGCAAACAGACTTAAACAGAGTTAAACAGAGTTAAACAGAGGCAAACAGAGTGAAACAGCGGCAAATAGAGTGAACCAGAGTCAAACAGATTTAAGCAGAGGCAAACAGACTTAAACAGAGGCAAACAGAGTGAAACAGAGGCAAGAAGACGTAAACAGAGGCAAACAGAGTGAAACAGAGGCAAACAGAGTGAAACAGAGGCACACGGAGTGAAACAGAGGCAAACAGAGTTGAAACTGAGGCAAACAGACGTAAACAGAGGCAAACAGACTTAAACGGAGGCAAACAGAGTAGAAACTGAGGCAAACAGAAGCAAACAGAGGCAAACAGAGGCAAACAGAGTGAAACAGTCAAACAGGGTGAAACAGAGGCAAACAGAGTGAAACAGAGGCAAACAGAGTGAAACAGACGCAAACAGACTTAAACAGAGGCAAACAGACTTAAACAGAGGCAAACAGACTTAAACAGAGACAAACAGAGGCAAAAGGAGCGAAACAGAGGCAAACAGAGTGAAACAGAGGCAAACAGAGTGAAACAGAGGCAAACAGACTTTAACAGAGGCAAACAGACTTAAACAGAGGCAAACAGACTTAAACAGAGGCAAGCAGACTTAATCAGAGGCAAACAGAGGCAAACAGAGGCAAACAGACTTAAACCGAGGCAAACAGAGTGAAACAGAGGCAAACAGAGTTAAACAGAGGCAAACAGAAGCAAACATAGGCAAGCAGAGGCAAACAGAGTGAAACAGAGGCAAACAGCCTGAAACAGAGGCATACAGAGTGAAAAAACGGCAAACAGAGAGAACCAGAGGCAAACAGAGTGAAACAGAGGCAAACAGAGTGAAACAGAGGCCAACAGAGTGAAACAGAGACAAACAGAGTGAAACAGAGGAAAACAGACTGAAACAGAGGCAAACAGAGTGAAACAGAGACAAACAGACTTAAACAGAGGCAAACAGACTTAAAGAGAGGCAACCAGACTTAAACAGAGGCAAACAGACTTAAACAGAGGCAAACAGTGTGAAACAGAGGCAAACAGGGTGAAACAGAGGCAAACAGAGGCAAAAAGTGGCAAACAGAGGCAAACAGAGGCAAACAGAGACAAACAGAGGCAAACAGGGTTAAACAGAGGCAAACAGACTTAAACAGAGTTAAACAGAGTTAAACAGAGGCAAACAGAGTGAAACAGCGGCAAATAGAGTGAACCAGAGTCAAACAGATTTAAGCAGAGGCAAACAGACTTAAACAGAGGCAAACAGAGTGAAACAGAGGCAAGAAGACGTAAACAGAGGCAAACAGAGTGAAACAGAGGCAAACAGAGTGAAACAGAGGCACACGGAGTGAAACAGAGGCAAACAGAGTTGAAACTGAGGCAAACAGACGTAAACAGAGGCAAACAGACTTAAACGGAGGCAAACAGAGTAGAAACTGAGGCAAACAGAAGCAAACAGAGGCAAACAGAGGCAAACAGAGTGAAACAGTCAAACAGGGTGAAACAGAGGCAAACAGAGTGAAACAGAGGCAAACAGAGAGAAACAGAGGCAAACAGAGTGAAACAGAGGGAAACAGAGTGAAACAGAGGCAAACAGAGTGAAACAAAGACAAACAGAGTGAAACAGAGGCAAACAGACTTAAACAGAGGCAAACAGACTTAAACAGAGGCAAACAGACCTAAACAGAGGCAAACAGACTTAAACAGAGGCAAACAGACTTAAACAGAGGCAAACAGACTTAAACAGAGGCAAACAGACTTAAAAAGAGGCAGGCAGAGGCAAACAGAGGCAAACAGAGGCAAACAGAGGCAAACAGAGACAAACGGAGGCAAACAGTGTAAACAGAGGCATTCAGAGGCAAACCGACTTAAACAGAGTAAAACAGAGTGAAACAGCGGCATAAAGAGTGAATCAGAGGCAAAAAGAGTGAAACAGAGGCAAACAGAAAGAAACAGAGGCAAACAGACTGAAACAGAGGCAAACAGACTGAAACAGAGGCAAACAGACTGAAACAGAGGCATACAGACTTAAACAGAGGCAAATAGACTTAAACAGAGGCAAACAGAGGCAAAAAGAGTGAAACAGAGGCAAACAGAGTGAAACAGAGGCAAACAGAGTGAAACAGAGGCAAGCAGAGTGAAACAGAGCAAGCAGACTTAAACAGGGGCAAACAGAGTGCAACAGAGGCAAACAGACTTAAACAGACTTAAACAGACTTAAACACAGGCAAACAGAGGCAAACAGAGTGAAACAGAGGCAAACATGATTAAACAGAGGCAGAGTGAAACAGAAGCAAACAGAGTGAAACAGACGCAAACAGACTTAAACAGAGGCAAACAGACTTAAACAGAGGCAAACAGACTTAAACAGAGACAAACAGAGGCAAAAGGAGCGAAACAGAGGCAAACAGAGTGAAACAGAGGCAAACAGAGTGAAACAGAGGCAAACAGACTTTAACAGAGGCAAACAGACTTAAACAGAGGCAAACAGACTTAAACAGAGGCAAGCAGACTTAATCAGAGGCAAACAGAGGCAAACAGAGGCAAACAGACTTAAACCGAGGCAAACAGAGTGAAACAGAGGCAAACAGAGTTAAACAGAGGCAAACAGAAGCAAACATAGGCAAGCAGAGGCAAACAGAGTGAAACAGAGGCAAACAGCCTGAAACAGAGGCATACAGAGTGAAAAAACGGCAAACAGAGAGAACCAGAGGCAAACAGAGTGAAACAGAGGCAAACAGAGTGAAACAGAGGCCAACAGAGTGAAACAGAGACAAACAGAGTGAAACAGAGGAAAACAGACTGAAACAGAGGCAAACAGAGTGAAACAGAGACAAAGAGACTTAAACAGAGGCAAACAGACTTAAAGAGAGGCAACCAGACTTAAACAGAGGCAAACAGACTTAAACAGAGGCAAACAGTGTGAAACAGAGGCAAACAGAGGCAAACAGTTTGAAACAGAGCCAAACAGAGTGAAACAGAGGCAAACAGAGTGAAACAGAGGCAAACAGAGTGAAACAGAGGCAAACAGAGGCAAAAAGTGGCAAACAGAGGCAAACAGAGACAAACAGAGGCAAACAGGGTTAAACAGAGGCAAACAGACTTAAACAGAGTTAAACAGAGTTAAACAGAGGCAAACAGAGTGAAACAGAGGCAAATAGAGTGAACCAGAGTCAAACAGATTTAAGCAGAGGCAAACAGACTTAAACAGAGGCAAACAGAGTGAAACAGAGGCAAACAGAGGCAGACAGACTTAAACAGAGTTAAACAGACTGAAACAGAGGCATACAGACTTAAACAGAGGCAAATAGACTTAAACAGAGGCAAACAGAGGCAAAAAGAGTGAAACAGAGGCAAACAGAGTGAAACAGAGGCAAACAGAGTGAAACAGAGGCAAGCAGAATGAAACAGAGGCAAGCAGACTTAAACAGGGGCAAACAGAGTGCAACAGAGGCAAACAGACTTAAACAGAGGCAAACAGACTTAAACAGAGGCAAACGGACTTTTAAACAGAGGCAAACAGACTTAAACAGACTTAAACAGACTTAAACAGAGGCAAACAGAGGCAAACAGAGTGAAACAGAGGCAAACAGGATTAAACAGAGGCAGAGTGAAACAGAAGCAAACAGAGTGAAACAGACGCAAACAGACTTAAACAGAGGCAAACAGACTTAAACAGAGGCAAACAGACTTAAACAGAGACAAACAGAGGCAAAAGGAGCGAAACAGAGGCAAACAGAGTGAAACAGAGGCAAACAGAGTGAAACAGAGGCAAACAGACTTTAACAGAGGCAAACAGACTTAAACAGAGGCAAACAGGCTTAAACAGAGGCAAGCAGACTTAATCAGAGGCAAACAGAGGCAAACAGAGGCAAACAGACTTAAACCGAGGCAAACAGAGTGAAACAGAGGCAAACAGAGTTAAACAGAGGCAAACAGAAGCAAACATAGGCAAGCAGAGGCAAACAGAGTGAAACAGAGGCAAACAGCCTGAAACAGAGGCATACAGAGTGAAAAAACGGCAAACAGAGAGAACCAGAGGCAAACAGAGTGAAACAGAGGCAAACAGAGTGAAACAGAGGCCAACAGAGTGAAACAGAGACAAACAGAGTGAAACAGAGGAAAACAGACTGAAACAGAGGCAAACAGAGTGAAACAGAGACAAACAGACTTAAACAGAGGCAAACAGACTTAAAGAGAGGCAACCAGACTTAAACAGAGGCAAACAGACTTAAACAGAGGCAAACAGTGTGAAACAGAGGCAAACAGAGTGAAACAGAGGCAAACAGAGGCAAAAAGTGGCAAACAGAGGCAAACAGAGGCAAACAGAGACAAACAGAGGCAAACAGGGTTAAACAGAGGCAAACAGACTTAAACAGAGTTAAACAGAGTTAAACAGAGGCAAACAGAGTGAAACAGCGGCAAATAGAGTGAACCAGATTCAAACAGATTTAAGCAGAGGCAAACAGACTTAAACAGAGGCAAACAGAGTGAAACAGAGGCAAGAAGACGTAAACAGAGGCAAACAGAGTGAAACAGAGGCAAACAGAGTGAAACAGAGGCACACGGAGTGAAACAGAGGCAAACAGAGTTGAAACTGAGGCAAACAGACGTAAACAGAGGCAAACAGACTTAAACGGAGGCAAACAGAGTAGAAACTGAGGCAAACAGAAGCAAACAGAGGCAAACAGAGGCAAACAGAGTGAAACAGTCAAACAGGGTGAAACAGAGGCAAACAGAGTGAAACAGAGGCAAACAGAGAGAAACAGAGGCAAACAGAGTGAAACAGAGGGAAACAGAGTGAAACAGAGGCAAACAGAGTGAAACAAAGACAAACAGAGTGAAACAGAGGCAAACAGACTGAAACAGACGCAAACAGACTTAAACAGAGGCAAACAGACTTAAACAGAGGCAAACAGAGGCAAACAGAGGCAAACAGACCTAAACAGAGGCAAACAGACTGAAACAGAGGCAAACAGACATAAACAGAGGCAGACAGACTTAAACAGAGGCAAACAGACTTAAACAGAGGCAAACAGGGTGAAACACAGTCAAGAAGACTTAAACAGAGGCAAACAGAGTGAAACAGAGGCAAACAGAGTGAAACAGAGGCAAACAGAGTTGAAACTGAGGCAAACAGACGTAAACAGAGGCAAACAGACTTAAAAAGAGGCAAACGGAGTTGAAACTGAGGCAAACAGAAGCAAACAGAGGCAAACAGAGGCAAACAGAGTGAAACAGTCAAACGGAGTGAAACAGAGGCAAACAGAGTGAAACAGAGGCAAACAGAGAGAAACAGAGTGAAACAGAGTGAAACAGAGGCAAACAGAGTGAAACAGAGGCAAACAGAGTGAAACAAAGACAAACAGAGTGAAACAGAGGCAAACAGAGTGAAACAGAGGCAAACAGACTTAAACAGAGGCAAACAGGGTGAAACACAGTCAAGAAGACTTAAACAGAGGCAAACAGAGTGAAACAGAGGCAAGCAGAGTGAAACAGAGGCAAGCAGACTTAAACAGGGGCAAACAGAGTGCAACAGAGGCAAACAGACTTAAACAGACTTAAACAGACTTAAACAGAGGCAAACAGAGGCAAACAGAGTGAAACAGAGGCAAACATGATTAAACAGAGGCAGAGTGAAACAGAAGCAAACAGAGTGAAACAGACGCAAACAGACTTAAACAGAGGCAAACAGACTTAAACAGAGGCAAACAGACTTAAACAGAGACAAACAGAGGCAAAAGGAGCGAAACAGAGGCAAACAGAGTGAAACAGAGGCAAACAGAGTGAAACAGAGGCAAACAGACTTTAACAGAGGCAAACAGACTTAAACAGAGGCAAACAGACTTAAACAGAGGCAAGCAGACTTAATCAGAGGCAAACAGAGGCAAACAGAGGCAAACAGACTTAAACCGAGGCAAACAGAGTGAAACAGAGGCAAACAGAGTTAAACAGAGGCAAACAGAAGCAAACATAGGCAAGCAGAGGCAAACAGAGTGAAACAGAGGCAAACAGCCTGAAACAGAGGCATACAGAGTGAAAAAACGGCAAACAGAGAGAACCAGAGGCAAACAGAGTGAAACAGAGGCAAACAGAGTGAAACAGAGGCCAACAGAGTGAAACAGAGACAAACAGAGTGAAACAGAGGAAAACAGACTGAAACAGAGGCAAACAGAGTGAAACAGAGACAAACAGACTTAAACAGAGGCAAACAGACTTAAAGAGAGGCAACCAGACTTAAACAGAGGCAAACAGACTTAAACAGAGGCAAACAGTGTGAAACAGAGGCAAACAGAGGCAAACAGTTTGAAACAGAGCCAAACAGAGTGAAACAGAGGCAAACAGAGTGAAACAGAGGCAAACAGAGTGAAACAGAGGCAAACAGAGGCAAAAAGTGGCAAACAGAGGCAAACAGAGACAAACAGAGGCAAACAGGGTTAAACAGAGGCAAACAGACTTAAACAGAGTTAAACAGAGGCAAACAGAGTGAAACAGAGGCAAATAGAGTGAACCAGAGTCAAACAGATTTAAGCAGAGGCAAACAGACTTAAACAGAGGCAAACAGAGTGAAACAGAGGCAAACAGAGGCAGACAGACTTAAACAGAGTTAAACAGACTGAAACAGAGGCATACAGACTTAAACAGAGGCAAATAGACTTAAACAGAGGCAAACAGAGGCAAAAAGAGTGAAACAGAGGCAAACAGAGTGAAACAGAGGCAAACAGAGTGAAACAGAGGCAAGCAGAATGAAACAGAGGCAAGCAGACTTAAACAGGGGCAAACAGAGTGCAACAGAGGCAAACAGACTTAAACAGAGGCAAACAGACTTAAACAGAGGCAAACGGACTTTTAAACAGAGGCAAACAGACTTAAACAGACTTAAACAGACTTAAACAGAGGCAAACAGAGGCAAACAGAGTGAAACAGAGGCAAACAGGATTAAACAGAGGCAGAGTGAAACAGAAGCAAACAGAGTGAAACAGACGCAAACAGACTTAAACAGAGGCAAACAGACTTAAACAGAGGCAAACAGACTTAAACAGAGACAAACAGAGGCAAAAGGAGCGAAACAGAGGCAAACAGAGTGATACAGAGGCAAACAGAGTGAAACAGAGGCAAACAGACTTTAACAGAGGCAAACAGACTTAAACAGAGGCAAACAGACTTAAACAGAGGCAAGCAGACTTAATCAGAGGCAAACAGAGGCAAACAGAGGCAAACAGACTTAAACCGAGGCAAACAGAGTGAAACAGAGGCAAACAGAGTTAAACAGAGGCAAACAGAAGCAAACATAGGCAAGCAGAGGCAAACAGAGTGAAACAGAGGCAAACAGCCTGAAACAGAGGCATACAGAGTGAAAAAACGGCAAACAGAGAGAACCAGAGGCAAACAGAGTGAAACAGAGGCAAACAGAGTGAAACAGAGGCCAACAGAGTGAAACAGAGACAAACAGAGTGAAACAGAGGAAAACAGACTGAAACAGAGGCAAACAGAGTGAAACAGAGACAAACAGACTTAAACAGAGGCAAACAGACTTAAAGAGAGGCAACCAGACTTAAACAGAGGCAAACAGACTTAAACAGAGGCAAACAGTGTGAAACAGAGGCAAACAGAGTGAAACAGAGAAAACAGAGGCAAAAAGTGGCAAACAGAGGCAAACAGAGGCAAACAGAGACAAACAGAGGCAAACAGGGTTAAACAGAGGCAAACAGACTTAAACAGAGTTAAACAGAGTTAAACAGAGGCAAACAGAGTGAAACAGCGGCAAATAGAGTGAACCAGAGTCAAACAGATTTAAGCAGAGGCAAACAGACTTAAACAGAGGCAAACAGAGTGAAACAGAGGCAAGAAGACGTAAACAGAGGCAAACAGAGTGAAACAGAGGCAAACAGAGTGAAACAGAGGCACACGGAGTGAAACAGAGGCAAACAGAGTTGAAACTGAGGCAAACAGACGTAAACAGAGGCAAACAGACTTAAACGGAGGCAAACAGAGTAGAAACTGAGGCAAACAGAAGCAAACAGAGGCAAACAGAGGCAAACAGAGTGAAACAGTCAAACAGGGTGAAACAGAGGCAAACAGAGTGAAACAGAGGCAAACAGAGAGAAACAGAGGCAAACAGAGTGAAACAGAGGGAAACAGAGTGAAACAGAGGCAAACAGAGTGAAACAAAGACAAACAGAGTGAAACAGAGGCAAACAGACTGAAACAGACGCAAACAGACTTAAACAGAGGCAAACAGACTTAAACAGAGGCAAACAGAGGCAAACAGAGGCAAACAGACCTAAACAGAGGCAAACAGACTGAAACAGAGGCAAACAGACATAAACAGAGGCAGACAGACTTAAACAGAGGCAAACAGACTTAAACAGAGGCAAACAGGGTGAAACACAGTCAAGAAGACTTAAACAGAGGCAAACAGAGTGAAACAGAGGCAAACAGAGTGAAACAGAGGCAAACAGAGTTGAAACTGAGGCAAACAGACGTAAACAGAGGCAAACAGACTTAAAAAGAGGCAAACGGAGTTGAAACTGAGGCAAACAGAAGCAAACAGAGGCAAACAGAGGCAAACAGAGTGAAACAGTCAAACGGAGTGAAACAGAGGCAAACAGAGTGAAACAGAGGCAAACAGAGAGAAACAGAGTGAAACAGAGTGAAACAGAGGGAAACAGAGTGAAACAGAGGCAAACAGAGTGAAACAAAGACAAACAGAGTGAAACAGAGGCAAACAGAGTGAAACAGAGGCAAACAGACTTAAACAGAGGCAAACAGAATTAAACAGAGGCAAAGAGACTTAGACAGAGGCAGACAGACATAAACAGAGGCAAACAGACTTAAACAGAGGCAAACAGACTTAAACAGAGGCAAACAGAGTGAAACAGAGGCAAGCAGACTTAAACAGAGGCAAACAGAGGCAAACAGAGTGAAACAGAGGCAAACAGACTTAAACAAGTGCAAACAGACTGAAAAAGAGGCAAACAGACTGAAGCAGAGGCAAACAGACTGAAACAGAGGCAAACAGACTTAAACAGAGGCAAACAGACTTAAACAGAGGCAAACAGAGGCAAAAAGAGTGACACAGAGGCAAACAGAGGCGAACAGAGGCAAACAGAGGCAAACAGACTTAAACAGATTTAAACTGAGTGAAACGGAGGCATAAAGAGTGAATCAGAGGCAAAAAGACTGAAACAGAGGCAAACAGTGTGAAACAGAGGCAAGCAGAGTGAAACAGAGGCAAGCAGACTTAAACAGGGGCAAAAAGAGTGCAACAGAGGCAAACAGACTTAAACAGAGGCAAACAGACTTAAACAGAGGCAAACGGACTTTTAAACAGAGGCAAACAGACTTAAACAGACTTAAACAGACTAAACAGAGGCAAACAGAGGCAAACAGAGTGAAACAGAGGCAAACAGGATTAAACAGAGGCAAACAGAGTGAAACAGAAGCAAACAGAGTGAAACAGACGCAAACAGACTGAAACAGAGGCAAACAGACTTAAACAGAGGCAAACAGACTTAAACAGAGACAAACAGAGGCAAAAGGAGCGAAACAGAGGCAAACAGAGTGAAACAGAGGCAAACAGACATAAACAGAGGCAGACAGACTTAAACAGAGGCAAACAGACTTAAACAGAGGCAAACAGGGTGAAACACAGTCAAGAAGACTTAAACAGAGGCAAACAGAGTGAAACAGAGGCAAACAGAGTGAAACAGAGGCAAACAGAGTTGAAACTGAGGCAAACAGACGTAAACAGAGGCAAACAGACTTAAAAAGAGGCAAACGGAGTTGAAACTGAGGCAAACAGAAGCAAACAGAGGCAAACAGAGGCAAACAGAGTGAAACAGTCAAACGGAGTGACACAGAGGCAAACAGAGTGAAACAGAGGCAAACAGAGAGAAACAGAGTGCAACAGAGTGAAACAGAGGGAAACAGAGTGAAACAGAGGCAAACAGAGTGAAACAAAGACAAACAGAGTGAAACAGAGGCAAACAGAGTGAAACAGAGGCAAACAGACTTAAACAGAGGCAAACAGAATTAAACAGAGGCAAAGAGACTTAGACAGAGGCAGACAGACATAAACAGAGGCAAACAGACTTAAACAGAGGCAAACAGACTTAAACAGAGGCAAACAGAGTGAAACAGAGGCAAGCAGACTTAAACAGAGGCAAACAGAGGCAAACAGAGTGAAACAGAGGCAAACAGACTTAAACAAGTGCAAACAGACTGAAAAAGAGGCAAACAGACTGAAGCAGAGGCAAACAGACTGAAACAGAGGCAAACAGACTTAAACAGAGGCAAACAGAGGCAAACAGAGGCAAACAGACCTTATCAGAGGCAAACAGACTGAAACAGAGGCAAACAGACATAAACAGAGGCAGACAGACTTAAACAGAGGCAAACAGACTTAAACAGAGGCAAACAGGGTGAAACACAGTCAAGAAGACTTAAACAGAGGCAAACAGAGTGAAACAGAGGCAAACAGAGTGAAACAGAGGCAAACAGAGTTGAAACTGAGGCAAACAGACGTAAACAGAGGCAAACAGACTTAAAAAGAGGCAAACGGAGTTGAAACTGAGGCAAACAGAAGCAAACAGAGGCAAACAGAGGCAAACAGAGTGAAACAGTCAAACGGAGTGAAACAGAGGCAAACAGAGTGAAACAGAGGCAAACAGAGAGAAACAGAGTGAAACAGAGTGAAACAGAGGGAAACAGAGTGAAACAGAGGCAAACAGAGTGAAACAAAGACAAACAGAGTGAAACAGAGGCAAACAGAGTGAAACAGAGGCAAACAGACTTAAACAGAGGCAAACAGAATTAAACAGAGGCAAAGAGACTTAGACAGAGGCAGACAGACATAAACAGAGGCAAACAGACTTAAACAGAGGCAAACAGACTTAAACAGAGGCAAACAGAGTGAAACAGAGGCAAGCAGACTTAAACAGAGGCAAACAAAGGCAAACAGAGTGAAACAGAGGCAAACAGACTTAAACAAGTGCAAACAGACTGAAAAAGAGGCAAACAGACTGAAGCAGAGGCAAACAGACTGAAACAGAGGCAAACAGACTTAAACAGAGGCAAACAGACTTAAACAGAGGCAAACAGAGGCAAAAAGAGTGACACAGAGGCAAACAGAGGCGAACAGAGGCAAACAGAGGCAAACAGACTTAAACAGATTTAAACTGAGTGAAACGGAGGCATAAAGAGTGAATCAGAGGCAAAAAGACTGAAACAGAGGCAAACAGACTGAAACAGAGGCATACAGACTTAAACAGAGGCAAATAGACTTAAACAGAGGCAAACAGAGGCAAAAAGAGTGAAACAGAGGCAAACAGAGTGAAACAGAGGCAAACAGTGTGAAACAGAGGCAAGCAGAGTGAAACAGAGGCAAGCAGACTTAAACAGGGGCAAAAAGAGTGCAACAGAGGCAAACAGACTTAAACAGAGGCAAACAGACTTAAACAGAGGCAAACGGACTTTTAAACAGAGGCAAACAGACTTAAACAGACTTAAACAGACTAAACAGAGGCAAACAGAGGCAAACAGAGTGAAACAGAGGCAAACAGGATTAAACAGAGGCAAACAGAGTGAAACAGAAGCAAACAGAGTGAAACAGACGCAAACAGACTGAAACAGAGGCAAACAGACTTAAACAGAGGCAAACAGACTTAAACAGAGACAAACAGAGGCAAAAGGAGCGAAACAGAGGCAAACAGAGTGAAACAGAGGCAAACAGACATAAACAGAGGCAGACAGACTTAAACAGAGGCAAACAGACTTAAACAGAGGCAAACAGGGTGAAACACAGTCAAGAAGACTTAAACAGAGGCAAACAGAGTGAAACAGAGGCAAACAGAGTGAAACAGAGGCAAACAGAGTTGAAACTGAGGCAAACAGACGTAAACAGAGGCAAACAGACTTAAAAAGAGGCAAACGGAGTTGAAACTGAGGCAAACAGAAGCAAACAGAGGCAAACAGAGGCAAACAGAGTGAAACAGTCAAACGGAGTGACACAGAGGCAAACAGAGTGAAACAGAGGCAAACAGAGAGAAACAGAGTGCAACAGAGTGAAACAGAGGGAAACAGAGTGAAACAGAGGCAAACAGAGTGAAACAAAGACAAACAGAGTGAAACAGAGGCAAACAGAGTGAAACAGAGGCAAACAGACTTAAACAGAGGCAAACAGAATTAAACAGAGGCAAAGAGACTTAGACAGAGGCAGACAGACATAAACAGAGGCAAACAGACTTAAACAGAGGCAAACAGACTTAAACAGAGGCAAACAGAGTGAAACAGAGGCAAGCAGACTTAAACAGAGGCAAACAGAGGCAAACAGAGTGAAACAGAGGCAAACAGACTTAAACAAGTGCAAACAGACTGAAAAAGAGGCAAACAGACTGAAGCAGAGGCAAACAGACTGAAACAGAGGCAAACAGACTTAAACAGAGGCAAACAGACTTAAACAGAGGCAAACAGAGGCAAAAAGAGTGACACAGAGGCAAACAGAGGCGAACAGAGGCAAACAGAGGCAAACAGACTTAAACAGATTTAAACTGAGTGAAACGGAGGCATAAAGAGTGAATCAGAGGCAAAAAGACTGAAACAGAGGCAAACAGACTGAAACAGAGGCATACAGACTTAAACAGAGGCAAACAGACTAAAACAGAGACAAACAGAGGCAAAAGGAGCGAAACAGAGGCAAACAGAGTGAAACAGAGGCAAACAGAGGCAAACAGACTTTAACAGAGGCAAACAGACTTAAACAGAGGCAAACAGACTTAAACAGAGGCAAGCAGACTTAATCAGAGGCAAACAGAGGCAAACAGAGGCAAACAGACTTAAACCGAGGCAAACAGAGTGAAACAGAGGCAAACAGAGTTAAACAGAGGCAAACAGAAGCAAACATAGGCAAGCAGAGGCAAACAGAGTGAAACAGAGGCAAACAGCCTGAAACAGAGGCATACAGAGTGAAAAAACGGCAAACAGAGAGAACCAGAGGCAAACAGAGTGAAACAGAGGCAAACAGAGTGAAACAGAGGCCAACAGAGTGAAACAGAGACAAACAGAGTGAAACAGAGGAAAACAGACTGAAACAGAGGCAAACAGAGTGAAACAGAGACAAACAGACTTAAACAGAGGCAAACAGACTTAAAGAGAGGCAACCAGACTTAAACAGAGGCAAACAGACTTAAACAGAGGCAAACAGTGTGAAACAGAGGCAAACAGAGGCAAACAGTTTGAAACAGAGCCAAACAGAGTGAAACAGAGGCAAACAGAGTGAAACAGAGGCAAACAGAGTGAAACAGAGGCAAACAGAGGCAAAAAGTGGCAAACAGAGGCAAACAGAGACAAACAGAGGCAAACAGGGTTAAACAGAGGCAAACAGAGTTAAACAGAGTTAAACAGAGTTAAACAGAGGCAAACAGAGTGAAACAGAGGCAAATAGAGTGAACCAGAGTCAAACAGATTTAAGCAGAGGCAAACAGACTTAAACAGAGGCAAACAGAGTGAAACAGAGGCAAACAGAGGCAGACAGACTTAAACAGAGTTAAACAGACTGAAACAGAGGCATACAGACTTAAACAGAGGCAAATAGACTTAAACAGAGGCAAACAGAGGCAAAAAGAGTGAAACAGAGGCAAACAGAGTGAAACAGAGGCAAACAGAGTGAAACAGAGGCAAGCAGAATGAAACAGAGGCAAGCAGACTTAAACAGGGGCAAACAGAGTGCAACAGAGGCAAACAGACTTAAACAGAGGCAAACAGACTTAAATAGAGGCAAACGGACTTTTAAACAGAGGCAAACAGACTTAAACAGACTTAAACAGACTTAAACAGAGGCAAACAGAGGCAAACAGAGTGAAACAGAGGCAAACAGGATTAAACAGAGGCAGAGTGAAACAGAAGCAAACAGAGTGAAACAGACGCAAACAGACTTAAACAGAGGCAAACAGACTTAAACAGAGGCAAACAGACTTAAACAGAGACAAACAGAGGCAAAAGGAGCGAAACAGAGGCAAACAGAGTGAAACAGAGGCAAACAGAGTGAAACAGAGGCAAACAGACTTTAACAGAGGCAAACAGACTTAAACAGAGGCAAACAGACTTAAACAGAGGCAAGCAGACTTAATCAGAGGCAAACAGAGGCAAACAGAGGCAAACAGACTTAAACCGAGGCAAACAGAGTGAAACAGAGGCAAACAGAGTTAAACAGAGGCAAACAGAAGCAAACATAGGCAAGCAGAGGCAAACAGAGTGAAACAGAGGCAAACAGCCTGAAACAGAGGCATACAGAGTGAAAAAACGGCAAACAGAGAGAACCAGAGGCAAACAGAGTGAAACAGAGGCAAACAGAGTGAAACAGAGGCCAACAGAGTGAAACAGAGACAAACAGAGTGAAACAGAGGAAAACAGACTGAAACAGAGGCAAACAGAGTGAAACAGAGACAAACAGACTTAAACAGAGGCAAACAGACTTAAAGAGAGGCAACCAGACTTAAACAGAGGCAAACAGACTTAAACAGAGGCAAACAGTGTGAAACAGAGGCAAACAGAGGCAAACAGTTTGAAACAGAGCCAAACAGAGTGAAACAGAGGCAAACAGAGTGAAACAGAGGCAAACAGAGTGAAACAGAGGCAAACAGAGGCAAAAAGTGGCAAACAGAGGCAAACAGAGGCAAACAGAGACAAACAGAGGCAAACAGGGTTAAACAGAGGCAAACAGAGTTAAACAGAGTTAAACAGAGGCAAACAGAGTGAAACAGCGGCAAATAGAGTGAACCAGAGTCAAACAGATTTAAGCAGAGGCAAACAGACTTAAACAGAGGCAAACAGAGTGAAACAGAGGCAAGAAGACGTAAACAGAGGCAAGCAGAGTGAAACAGAGGCAAACAGAGTGAAACAGAGGCACACGGAGTGAAACAGAGGCAAACAGAGTTGAAACTGAGGCAAACAGACGTAAACAGAGGCAAACAGACTTAAACGGAGGCAAACAGAGTAGAAACTGAGGCAAACAGAAGCAAACAGAGGCAAACAGAGGCAAACAGAGTGAAACAGTCAAACAGGGTGAAACAGAGGCAAACAGAGTGAAACAGAGGCAAACAGAGAGAAACAGAGGCAAACAGAGTGAAACAGAGGGAAACAGAGTGAAACAGAGGCAAACAGAATGAAACAAAGACAAACAGAGTGAAACAGAGGCAAACAGACTGAAACAGACGCAAACAGACTTAAACAGAGGCAAACAGACTTAAACAGAGGCAAACAGAGGCAAACAGAGGCAAACAGACCTAAACAGAGGCAAACAGACTGAAACAGAGGCAAACAGACATAAACAGAGGCAGACAGACTTAAACAGAGGCAAACAGACTTAAACAGAGGCAAACAGGGTGAAACACAGTCAAGAAGACTTAAACAGAGGCAAACAAAGTGAAACAGAGGCAAACAGAGTGAAACAGAGGCAAACAGAGTTGAAACTGAGGCAAACAGACGTAAACAGAGGCAAACAGACTTAAAAAGAGGCAAACGGAGTTGAAACTGAGGCAAACAGAAGCAAACAGAGGCAAACAGAGGCAAACAGAGTGAAACAGTCAAACGGAGTGAAACAGAGGCAAACAGAGTGAAACAGAGGCAAACAGAGAGAAACAGAGTGAAACAGAGTGAAACAGAGGGAAACAGAGTGAAACAGAGGCAAACAGAGTGAAACAAAGACAAACAGAGTGAAACAGAGGCAAACAGAGTGAAACAGAGGCAAACAGACTTAAACAGAGGCAAACAGAATTAAACAGAGGCAAAGAGACTTAGACAGAGGCAGACAGACATAAACAGAGGCAAACAGACTTAAACAGAGGCAAACAGACTTAAACAGAGGCAAACAGAGTGAAACAGAGGCAAGCAGACTTAAACAGAGGCAAACAGAGGCAAACAGAGTGAAACAGAGGCAAACAGACTTAAACAAGTGCAAACAGACTGAAAAAGAGGCAAACAGACTGAAGCAGAGGCAAACAGACTGAAACAGAGGCAAACAGACTTAAACAGAGGCAAACAGACTTAAACAGAGGCAAACAGAGGCAAAAAGAGTGACACAGAGGCAAACAGAGGCGAACAGAGGCAAACAGAGGCAAACAGACTTGAACAGATTTAAACTGAGTGAAACGGAGGCATAAAGAGTGAATCAGAGGCAAAAAGACTGAAACAGAGGCAAACAGACTGAAACAGAGGCATACAGACTTAAACAGAGGCAAATAGACTTAAACAGAGGCAAACAGAGGCAAAAAGAGTGAAACAGAGGCAAACAGAGTGAAACAGAGGCAAACAGTGTGAAACAGAGGCAAGCAGAGTGAAACAGAGGCAAGCAGACTTAAACAGGGGCAAACAGAGTGCAACAGAGGCAAACAGACTTAAACAGAGGCAAACAGACTTAAACAGAGGCAAACGGACTTTTAAACAGAGGCAAACAGACTTAAACAGACTTAAACAGACTAAACAGAGGCAAACAGAGGCAAACAGAGTGAAACAGAAGCAAACAGAGTGAAACAGACGCAAACAGACTGAAACAGAGGCAAACAGACTTAAACAGAGGCAAACAGACTTAAACAGAGACAAACAGAGGCAAAAGGAGCGAAACAGAGGCAAACAGAGTGAAACAGAGGCAAACAGACATAAACAGAGGCAGACAGACTTAAACAGAGGCAAACAGACTTAAACAGAGGCAAACAGGGTGAAACACAGTCAAGAAGACTTAAACAGAGGCAAACAGAGTGAAACAGAGGCAAACAGAGTGAAACAGAGGCAAACAGAGTTGAAACTGAGGCAAACAGACGTAAACAGAGGCAAACAGACTTAAAAAGAGGCAAACGGAGTTGAAACTGAGGCAAACAGAAGCAAACAGAGGCAAACAGAGGCAAACAGAGTGAAACAGTCAAACGGAGTGAAACAGAGGCAAACAGAGTGAAACAGAGGCAAACAGAGAGAAACAGAGTGCAACAGAGTGAAACAGAGGGAAACAGAGTGAAACAGAGGCAAACAGAGTGAAACAAAGACAAACAGAGTGAAACAGAGGCAAACAGAGTGAAACAGAGGCAAACAGACTTAAACAGAGGCAAACAGAATTAAACAGAGGCAAAGAGACTTAGACAGAGGCAGACAGACATAAACAGAGGCAAACAGACTTAAACAGAGGCAAACAGACTTAAACAGAGGCAAACAGAGTGAAACAGAGGCAAGCAGACTTAAACAGAGGCAAACAAAGGCAAACAGAGTGAAACAGAGGCAAACAGACTGAAACAAGTGCAAACAGACTGAAAAAGAGGCAAACAGACTGAAGCAGAGGCAAACAGACTGAAACAGAGGCAAACAGACTTAAACAGAGGCAAACAGACTTAAACAGAGGCAAACAGAGGCAAAAAGAGTGACACAGAGGCAAACAGAGGCGAACAGAGGCAAACAGAGGCAAACAGACTTAAACAGATTTAAACTGAGTGAAACGGAGGCATAAAGAGTGAATCAGAGGCAAAAAGACTGAAACAGAGGCAAACAGACTGAAACAGAGGCATACAGACTTAAACAGAGGCAAATAGACTTAAACAGAGGCAAACAGAGGCAAAAAGAGTGAAACAGAGGCAAACAGAGTGAAACAGAGGCAAACAGTGTGAAACAGAGGCAAGCAGAGTGAAACAGAGGCAAGCAGACTTAAACAGGGGCAAACAGAGTGCAACAGAGGCAAACAGACTTAAACAGAGGCAAACAGACTTAAACAGAGGCAAACGGACTTTTAAACAGAGGCAAACAGACTTAAACAGACTTAAACAGACTAAACAGAGGCAAACAGAGGCAAACAGAGTGAAACAGAGGCAAACAGGATTAAACAGAGGCAAACAGAGTGAAACAGAAGCAAACAGAGTGAAACAGACGCAAACAGACTGAAACAGAGGCAAACAGACTTAAACAGAGGCAAACAGACTTAAACAGAGACAAACAGAGGCAAAAGGAGCGAAACAGAGGCAAACAGAGTGAAACAGAGGCAAACAGAGTGAAACAGAGGCAAACAGACTTTAACAGAGGCAAACAGACTTAAACAGAGGCAAACAGACTTAAACAGAGGCAAGCAGACTTAATCAGAGGCACACAGAGGCAAACAGACTTAAACCGAGGCAAACAGAGTGAAACAGAGGCAAACAGAGTTAAACAGAGGCAAACAGAAGCAAACAGAGGCAAGCAGAGGCAAACAGAGTGAAACAGAGGCAAACAGCCTGAAACAGAGGCATACAGAGTGAAAAAGAGGCAAACACAGAGAACCAGAGGCAAACAGAATGAAACAGAGGCAAACAGAGTGAAACAGAGGCCAACAGAGTGAAACAGAGACAAACAGAGTGAAACAGAGGAAAACAGACTGAAACAGAGGCAAACAGAGTGAAACAGAGACAAAGAGACTTAAACAGAGGCAAACAGACTTAAAGAGAGGCAACCAGACTTAAACAGAGGCAAACAGACTTAAACAGAGGCAAACAGTGTGAAACAGAGGCAAACAGAGGCAAACAGTTTGAAACAGAGCCAAACAGAGTGAAACAGAGGCAAACAGAGTGAAACAGAGGCAAACAGAGTGAAACAGAGGCAAACAGAGGCAAAAAGTGGCAAACAGAGGCAAACAGAGACAAACAGAGGCAAACAGGGTTAAACAGAGGCAAACAGACTTAAACAGAGTTAAACAGAGTTAAACAGAGGCAAACAGAGTGAAACAGAGGCAAATAGAGTGAACCAGAGTCAAACAGATTTAAGCAGAGGCAAACAGACTTAAACAGAGGCAAACAGAGTGAAACAGAGGCAAACAGACTTAAACAAGTGCAAACAGACTGAAAAAGAGGCAAACAGACTGAAGCAGAGGCAAACAGACTGAAACAGAGGCAAACAGACTTAAACAGAGGCAAACAGACTTAAACAGAGGCAAACAGAGGCAAAAAGAGTGACACAGAGGCAAACAGAGGCGAACAGAGGCAAACAGAGGCAAACAGACTTAAACAGATTTAAACTGAGTGAAACGGAGGCATAAAGAGTGAATCAGAGGCAAAAAGACTGAAACAGAGGCAAACAGACTGAAACAGAGGCATACAGACTTAAACAGAGGCAAATAGACTTAAACAGAGGCAAACAGAGGCAAAAAGAGTGAAACAGAGGCAAACAGAGTGAAACAGAGGCAAACAGTGTGAAACAGAGGCAAGCAGAGTGAAACAGAGGCAAGCAGACTTAAACAGGGGCAAACAGAGTGCAACAGAGGCAAACAGACTTAAACAGAGGCAAACAGACTTAAACAGAGGCAAACGGACTTTTAAACAGAGGCAAACAGACTTAAACAGACTTAAACAGACTAAACAGAGGCAAACAGAGGCAAACAGAGTGAAACAGAGGCAAACAGGATTAAACAGAGGCAAACAGAGTGAAACAGAAGCAAACAGAGTGAAACAGACGCAAACAGACTGAAACAGAGGCAAACAGACTTAAACAGAGGCAAACAGACTTAAACAGAGACAAACAGAGGCAAAAGGAGCGAAACAGAGGCAAACAGAGTGAAACAGAGGCAAACAGACATAAACAGAGGCAGACAGACTTAAACAGAGGCAAACAGACTTAAACAGAGGCAAACAGGGTGAAACACAGTCAAGAAGACTTAAACAGAGGCAAACAGAGTGAAACAGAGGCAAACAGAGTGAAACAGAGGCAAACAGAGTTGAAACTGAGGCAAACAGACGTAAACAGAGGCAAACAGACTTAAAAAGAGGCAAACGGAGTTGAAACTGAGGCAAACAGAAGCAAACAGAGGCAAACAGAGGCAAACAGAGTGAAACAGTCAAACGGAGTGAAACAGAGGCAAACAGAGTGAAACAGAGGCAAACAGAGAGAAACAGAGTGCAACAGAGTGAAACAGAGGGAAACAGAGTGAAACAGAGGCAAACAGAGTGAAACAAAGACAAACAGAGTGAAACAGAGGCAAACAGAGTGAAACAGAGGCAAACAGACTTAAACAGAGGCAAACAGAATTAAACAGAGGCAAAGAGACTTAGACAGAGGCAGACAGACATAAACAGAGGCAAACAGACTTAAACAGAGGCAAACAGTTTGAAACAGAGCCAAACAGAGTGAAACAGAGGCAAGCAGACTTAAACAGAGGCAAACAGAGGCAAACAGAGTGAAACAGAGGCAAACAGACTGAAACAAGTGCAAACAGACTGAAAAAGAGGCAAACAGACTGAAGCAGAGGCAAACAGACTGAAACAGAGGCAAACAGACTTAAACAGAGGCAAACAGACTTAAACAGAGGCAAACAGAGGCAAAAAGAGTGACACAGAGGCAAACAGAGGCGAACAGAGGCAAACAGAGGCAAACAGACTTAAACAGATTTAAACTGAGTGAAACGGAGGCATAAAGAGTGAATCAGAGGCAAAAAGACTGAAACAGAGGCAAACAGACTGAAACAGAGGCATACAGACTTAAACAGAGGCAAATAGACTTAAACAGAGGCAAACAGAGGCAAAAAGAGTGAAACAGAGGCAAACAGAGTGAAACAGAGGCAAACAGTGTGAAACAGAGGCAAGCAGAGTGAAACAGAGGCAAGCAGACTTAAACAGGGGCAAACAGAGTGCAACAGAGGCAAACAGACTTAAAAAGAGGCAAACAGACTTAAACAGAGGCAAACGGACTTTTAAACAGAGGCAAACAGACTTAAACAGACTTAAACAGACTAAACAGAGGCAAACAGAGGCAAACAGAGTGAAACAGAGGCAAACAGGATTAAACAGAGGCAAACAGAGTGAAACAGAAGCAAACAGAGTGAAACAGACGCAAACAGACTGAAACAGAGGCAAACAGACTTAAACAGAGGCAAACAGACTTAAACAGAGACAAACAGAGGCAAAAGGAGCGAAACAGAGGCAAACAGAGTGAAACAGAGGCAAACAGAGTGAAACAGAGGCAAACAGACTTTAACAGAGGCAAACAGACTTAAACAGAGGCAAACAGACTTAAACAGAGGCAAGCAGACTTAATCAGAGGCACACAGATGCAAACAGACTTAAACCGAGGCAAACAGAGTGAAACAGAGGCAAACAGAGTTAAACAGAGGCAAACAGAAGCAAACAGAGGCAAGCAGAGGCAAACAGAGTGAAACAGAGGCAAACAGCCTGAAACAGAGGCATACAGAGTGAAAAAGAGGCAAACAGAGAGAACCAGAGGCAAACAGAATGAAACAGAGGCAAACAGAGTGAAACAGAGGCCAACAGAGTGAAACAGAGACAAACAGAGTGAAACAGAGGAAAACAGACTGAAACAGAGGCAAACAGAGTGAAACAGAGACAAAGAGACTTAAACAGAGGCAAACAGACTTAAAGAGAGGCAACCAGACTTAAACAGAGGCAAACAGACTTAAACAGAGGCAAACAGTGTGAAACAGAGGCAAACAGAGGCAAACAGTTTGAAACAGAGCCAAACAGAGTGAAACAGAGGCAAACAGAGTGAAACAGAGGCAAACAGAGTGAAACAGAGGCAAACAGAGGCAAAAAGTGGCAAACAGAGGCAAACAGAGACAAACAGAGGCAAACAGGGTTAAACAGAGGCAAACAGACTTAAACAGAGTTAAACAGAGTTAAACAGAGGCAAACAGAGTGAAACAGAGGCAAATAGAGTGAACCAGAGTCAAACAGATTTAAGCAGAGGCAAACAGACTTAAACAGAGGCAAACAGAGTGAAACAGAGGCAAACAGAGGCAGACAGACTTAAACAGAGTTAAACAGACTGAAACAGAGGCATACAGACTTAAACAGAGGCAAATAGACTTAAACAGAGGCAAACAGAGGCAAAAAGAGTGAAACAGAGGCAAACAGAGTGAAACAGAGGCAAACAGTGTGAAACAGAGGCAAGCAGAGTGAAACAGAGGCAAGCAGACTTAAACAGGGGCAAACAGAGTGCAACAGAGGCAAACAGACTTAAACAGAGGCAAACAGACTTAAACAGAGGCAAACGGACTTTTAAACAGAGGCAAACAGACTTAAACAGACTTAAACAGACTTAAACAGAGGCAAACAGAGGCAAACAGAGTGAAACAGAGGCAAACAGGATTAAACAGAGGCAGAGTGAAACAGAAGCAAACAGAGTGAAACAGACGCAAACAGACTTAAACAGAGGCAAACAGACTTAAACAGAGGCAAACAGACTTAAACAGAGACAAACAGAGGCAAAAGGAGCGAAACAGAGGCAAACAGAGTGAAACAGAGGCAAACAGAGTGAAACAGAGGCAAACAGACTTTAACAGAGGCAAACAGACTTAAACAGAGGCAAACAGACTTAAACAGAGGCAAGCAGACTTAATCAGAGGCAAACAGAGGCAAACAGAGGCAAACAGACTTAAACCGAGGCAAACAGAGTGAAACAGAGGCAAACAGAGTTAAACAGAGGCAAACAGAAGCAAACATAGGCAAGCAGAGGCAAACAGAGTGAAACAGAGGCAAACAGCCTGAAACAGAGGCATACAGAGTGAAAAAACGGCAAACAGAGAGAACCAGAGGCAAACAGAGTGAAACAGAGGCAAACAGAGTGAAACAGAGGCCAACAGAGTGAAACAGAGACAAACAGAGTGAAACAGAGGAAAACAGACTGAAACAGAGGCAAACAGAGTGAAACAGAGACAAACAGACTTAAACAGAGGCAAACAGACTTAAAGAGAGGCAACCAGACTTAAACAGAGGCAAACAGACTTAAACAGAGGCAAACAGTGTGAAACAGAGGCAAACAGAGGCAAACAGTTTGAAACAGAGCCAAACAGAGTGAAACAGAGGCAAACAGAGTGAAACAGAGGCAAACAGAGTGAAACAGAGGCAAACAGAGGCAAAAAGTGGCAAACAGAGGCAAACAGAGGCAAACAGAGACAAACAGAGGCAAACAGGGTTAAACAGAGGCAAACAGAGTTAAACAGAGTTAAACAGAGGCAAACAGAGTGAAACAGCGGCAAATAGAGTGAACCAGAGTCAAACAGATTTAAGCAGAGGCAAACAGACTTAAACAGAGGCAAACAGAGTGAAACAGAGGCAAGAAGACGTAAACAGAGGCAAGCAGAGTGAAACAGAGGCAAACAGAGTGAAACAGAGGCACACGGAGTGAAACAGAGGCAAACAGAGTTGAAACTGAGGCAAACAGACGTAAACAGAGGCAAACAGAGTTAAACGGAGGCAAACAGAGTAGAAACTGAGGCAAACAGAAGCAAACAGAGGCAAACAGAGGCAAACAGAGTGAAACAGTCAAACAGGGTGAAACAGAGGCAAACAGAGTGAAACAGAGGCAAACAGAGAGAAACAGAGGCAAACAGAGTGAAACAGAGGGAAACAGAGTGAAACAGAGGCAAACAGAGTGAAACAAAGACAAACAGAGTGAAACAGAGGCAAACAGACTGAAACAGACGCAAACAGACTTAAACAGAGGCAAACAGACTTAAACAGAGGCAAACAGAGGCAAACAGAGGCAAACAGACCTAAACAGAGGCAAACAGACTGAAACAGAGGCAAACAGACATAAACAGAGGCAGACAGACTTAAACAGAGGCAAACAGACTTAAACAGAGGCAAACAGGGTGAAACACAGTCAAGAAGACTTAAACAGAGGCAAACAGAGTGAAACAGAGGCAAACAGAGTGAAACAGAGGCAAACAGAGTTGAAACTGAGGCAAACAGACGTAAACAGAGGCAAACAGACTTAAAAAGAGGCAAACGGAGTTGAAACTGAGGCAAACAGAAGCAAACAGAGGCAAACAGAGGCAAACAGAGTGAAACAGTCAAACGGAGTGAAACAGAGGCAAACAGAGTGAAACAGAGGCAAACAGAGAGAAACAGAGTGAAACAGAGTGAAACAGAGGGAAACAGAGTGAAACAGAGGCAAACAGAGTGAAACAAAGACAAACAGAGTGAAACAGAGGCAAACAGAGTGAAACAGAGGCAAACAGACTTAAACAGAGGCAAACAGAATTAAACAGAGGCAAAGAGACTTAGACAGAGGCAGACAGACATAAACAGAGGCAAACAGACTTAAACAGAGGCAAACAGACTTAAACAGAGGCAAACAGAGTGAAACAGAGGCAAGCAGACTTAAACAGAGGCAAACAGAGGCAAACAGAGTGAAACAGAGGCAAACAGACTTAAACAAGTGCAAACAGACTGAAAAAGAGGCAAACAGACTGAAGCAGAGGCAAACAGACTGAAACAGAGGCAAACAGACTTAAACAGAGGCAAACAGACTTAAACAGAGGCAAACAGAGGCAAAAAGAGTGACACAGAGGCAAACAGAGGCGAACAGAGGCAAACAGAGGCAAACAGACTTAAACAGATTTAAACTGAGTGAAACGGAGGCATAAAGAGTGAATCAGAGGCAAAAAGACTGAAACAGAGGCAAACAGACTGAAACAGAGGCATACAGACTTAAACAGAGGCAAATAGACTTAAACAGAGGCAAACAGAGGCAAAAAGAGTGAAACAGAGGCAAACAGAGTGAAACAGAGGCAAACAGTGTGAAACAGAGGCAAGCAGAGTGAAACAGAGGCAAGCAGACTTAAACAGGGGCAAACAGAGTGCAACAGAGGCAAACAGACTTAAACAGAGGCAAACAGACTTAAACAGAGGCAAACGGACTTTTAAACAGAGGCAAACAGACTTAAACAGACTTAAACAGACTAAACAGAGGCAAACAGAGGCAAACAGAGTGAAACAGAGGCAAACAGGATTAAACAGAGGCAAACAGAGTGAAACAGAAGCAAACAGAGTGAAACAGACGCAAACAGACTGAAACAGAGGCAAACAGACTTAAACAGAGGCAAACAGACTTAAACAGAGACAAACAGAGGCAAAAGGAGCGAAACAGAGGCAAACAGAGTGAAACAGAGGCAAACAGACATAAACAGAGGCAGACAGACTTAAACAGAGGCAAACAGACTTAAACAGAGGCAAACAGGGTGAAACACAGTCAAGAAGACTTAAACAGAGGCAAACAGAGTGAAACAGAGGCAAACAGAGTGAAACAGAGGCAAACAGAGTTGAAACTGAGGCAAACAGACGTAAACAGAGGCAAACAGACTTAAAAAGAGGCAAACGGAGTTGAAACTGAGGCAAACAGAAGCAAACAGAGGCAAACAGAGGCAAACAGAGTGAAACAGTCAAACGGAGTGAAACAGAGGCAAACAGAGTGAAACAGAGGCAAACAGAGAGAAACAGAGTGCAACAGAGTGAAACAGAGGGAAACAGAGTGAAACAGAGGCAAACAGAGTGAAACAAAGACAAACAGAGTGAAACAGAGGCAAACAGAGTGAAACAGAGGCAAACAGACTTAAACAGAGGCAAACAGAATTAAACAGAGGCAAAGAGACTTAGACAGAGGCAGACAGACATAAACAGAGGCAAACAGACTTAAACAGAGGCAAACAGACTTAAACAGAGGCAAACAGAGTGAAACAGAGGCAAGCAGACTTAAACAGAGGCAAACAGAGGCAAACAGAGTGAAACAGAGGCAAACAGACTGAAACAAGTGCAAACAGACTGAAAAAGAGGCAAACAGACTGAAGCAGAGGCAAACAGACTGAAACAGAGGCAAACAGACTTAAACAGAGGCAAACAGACTTAAACAGAGGCAAACAGAGGCAAAAAGAGTGACACAGAGGCAAACAGAGGCGAACAGAGGCAAACAGAGGCAAACAGACTTAAACAGATTTAAACTGAGTGAAACGGAGGCATAAAGAGTGAATCAGAGGCAAAAAGACTGAAACAGAGGCAAACAGACTGAAACAGAGGCATACAGACTTAAACAGAGGCAAATAGACTTAAACAGAGGCAAACAGAGGCAAAAAGAGTGAAACAGAGGCAAACAGAGTGAAACAGAGGCAAACAGTGTGAAACAGAGGCAAGCAGAGTGAAACAGAGGCAAGCAGACTTAAACAGGGGCAAACAGAGTGCAACAGAGGCAAACAGACTTAAAAAGAGGCAAACAGACTTAAACAGAGGCAAACGGACTTTTAAACAGAGGCAAACAGACTTAAACAGACTTAAACAGACTAAACAGAGGCAAACAGAGGCAAACAGAGTGAAACAGAGGCAAACAGGATTAAACAGAGGCAAACAGAGTGAAACAGAAGCAAACAGAGTGAAACAGACGCAAACAGACTGAAACAGAGGCAAACAGACTTAAACAGAGGCAAACAGACTTAAACAGAGACAAACAGAGGCAAAAGGAGCGAAACAGAGGCAAACAGAGTGAAACAGAGGCAAACAGAGTGAAACAGAGGCAAACAGACTTTAACAGAGGCAAACAGACTTAAACAGAGGCAAACAGACTTAAACAGAGGCAAGCAGACTTAATCAGAGGCACACAGAGGCAAACAGACTTAAACCGAGGCAAACAGAGTGAAACAGAGGCAAACAGAGTTAAACAGAGGCAAACAGAAGCAAACAGAGGCAAGCAGAGGCAAACAGAGTGAAACAGAGGCAAACAGCCTGAAACAGAGGCATACAGAGTGAAAAAGAGGCAAACAGAGAGAACCAGAGGCAAACAGAGTGAAACAGAGGCAAACAGAGTGAAACAGAGGCCAACAGAGTGAAACAGAGACAAACAGAGTGAAACAGAGGAAAACAGACTGAAACAGAGGCAAACAGAGTGAAACAGAGACAAAGAGACTTAAACAGAGGCAAACAGACTTAAAGAGAGGCAACCAGACTTAAACAGAGGCAAACAGACTTAAACAGAGGCAAACAGTGTGAAACAGAGGCAAACAGAGGCAAACAGTTTGAAACAGAGCCAAACAGAGTGAAACAGAGGCAAACAGAGTGAAACAGAGGCAAACAGAGTGAAACAGAGGCAAACAGAGGCAAAAAGTGGCAAACAGAGGCAAACAGAGACAAACAGAGGCAAACAGGGTTAAACAGAGGCAAACAGACTTAAACAGAGTTAAACAGAGTTAAACAGAGGCAAACAGAGTGAAACAGAGGCAAATAGAGTGAACCAGAGTCAAACAGATTTAAGCAGAGGCAAACAGACTTAAAAAGAGGCAAACAGAGTGAAACAGAGGCAAACAGAGGCAGACAGACTTAAACAGAGTTAAACAGACTGAAACAGAGGCATACAGACTTAAACAGAGGCAAATAGACTTAAACAGAGGCAAACAGAGGCAAAAAGAGTGAAACAGAGGCAAACAGAGTGAAACAGAGGCAAACAGAGTGAAACAGAGGCAAGCAGAGTGAAACAGAGGCAAGCAGACTTAAACAGGGGCAAACAGAGTGCAACAGAGGCAAACAGACTTAAACAGAGGCAAACAGACTTAAACAGAGGCAAACGGACTTTTAAACAGAGGCAAACAGACTTAAACAGACTTAAACAGACTTAAACAGAGGCAAACAGAGGCAAACAGAGTGAAACAGAGGCAAACAGGATTAAACAGAGGGCAGAGTGAAACAGAAGCAAACAGAGTGAAACAGACGCAAACAGACTTAAACAGAGGCAAACAGACTTAAACAGAGGCAAACAGACTTAAACAGAGACAAACAGAGGCAAAAGGAGCGAAACAGAGGCAAACAGAGTGAAACAGAGGCAAACAGAGTGAAACAGAGGCAAACAGACTTTAACAGAGGCAAACAGACTTAAACAGAGGCAAACAGACTTAAACAGAGGCAAGCAGACTTAATCAGAGGCAAACAGAGGCAAACAGAGGCAAACAGACTTAAACCGAGGCAAACAGAGTGAAACAGAGGCAAACAGAGTTAAACAGAGGCAAACAGAAGCAAACATAGGCAAGCAGAGGCAAACAGAGTGAAACAGAGGCAAACAGCCTGAAACAGAGGCATACAGAGTGAAAAAACGGCAAACAGAGAGAACCAGAGGCAAACAGAGTGAAACAGAGGCAAACAGAGTGAAACAGAGGCCAACAGAGTGAAACAGAGACAAACAGAGTGAAACAGAGGAAAACAGACTGAAACAGAGGCAAACAGAGTGAAACAGAGACAAACAGACTTAAACAGAGGCAAACAGACTTAAAGAGAGGCAACCAGACTTAAACAGAGGCAAACAGACTTAAACAGAGGCAAACAGTGTGAAACAGAGGCAAACAGAGGCAAACAGTTTGAAACAGAGCCAAACAGAGTGAAACAGAGGCAAACAGAGTGAAACAGAGGCAAACAGAGTGAAACAGAGGCAAACAGAGGCAAAAAGTGGCAAACAGAGGCAAACAGAGGCAAACAGAGACAAACAGAGGCAAACAGGGTTAAACAGAGGCAAACAGACTTAAACAGACTTAAACAGAGTGAAACAGAGGCAAACAGAGTGAAACAGCGGCAAATAGAGTGAACCAGAGTCAAACAGATTTAAGCAGAGGCAAACAGACTTAAACAGAGGCAAACAGAGTGAAACAGAGGCAAGAAGACGTAAACAGAGGCAAACAGAGTGAAACAGAGGCAAACAGAGTGAAACAGAGGCACACGGAGTGAAACAGAGGCAAACAGAGTTGAAACTGAGGCAAACAGACGTAAACAGAGGCAAACAGACTTAAACGGAGGCAAACAGAGTAGAAACTGAGGCAAACAGAAGCAAACAGAGGCAAACAGAGGCAAACAGAGTGAAACAGTCAAACAGGGTGAAACAGAGGCAAACAGAGTGAAACAGAGGCAAACAGAGAGAAACAGAGGCAAACAGAGTGAAACAGAGGGAAACAGAGTGAAACAGAGGCAAACAGAGTGAAACAAAGACAAACAGAGTGAAACAGAGGCAAACAGACTGAAACAGACGCAAACAGACTTAAACAGAGGCAAACAGACTTAAACAGAGGCAAACAGAGGCAAACAGAGGCAAACAGACCTAAACAGAGGCAAACAGACTGAAACAGAGGCAAACAGACATAAACAGAGGCAGACAGACTTAAACAGAGGCAAACAGACTTAAACAGAGGCAAACAGGGTGAAACACAGTCAAGAAGACTTAAACAGAGGCAAACAGAGTGAAACAGAGGCAAACAGAGTGAAACAGAGGCAAACAGAGTTGAAAACTGAGGCAAACAGACGTAAACAGAGGCAAACAGACTTAAAAAGAGGCAAACGGAGTTGAAACTGAGGCAAACAGAAGCAAACAGAGGCAAACAGAGGCAAACAGAGTGAAACAGTCAAACGGAGTGAAACAGAGGCAAACAGAGTGAAACAGAGGCAAACAGAGAGAAACAGAGTGAAACAGAGTGAAACAGAGGGAAACAGAGTGAAACAGAGGCAAACAGAGTGAAACAAAGACAAACAGAGTGAAACAGAGGCAAACAGAGTGAAACAGAGGCAAACAGACTTAAACAGAGGCAAACAGAATTAAACAGATGCAAAGAGACTTAGACAGAGGCAGACAGACATAAACAGAGGCAAACAGACTTAAACAGAGGCAAACAGACTTAAACAGAGGCAAACAGAGTGAAACAGAGGCAAGCAGACTTAAACAGAGGCAAACAGAGGAAAACAGAGTGAAACAGAGGCAAACAGACTTAAACAAGTGCAAACAGACTGAAAAAGAGGCAAACAGACTGAAGCAGAGGCAAACAGACTGAAACAGAGGCAAACAGACTTAAACAGAGGCAAACAGACTTAAACAGAGGCAAACAGAGGCAAAAAGAGTGACACAGAGGCAAACAGAGGCGAACAGAGGCAAACAGAGGCAAACAGACTTAAACAGATTTAAACTGAGTGAAACGGAGGCATAAAGAGTGAATCAGAGGCAAAAAGACTGAAACAGAGGCAAACAGACTGAAACAGAGGCATACAGACTTAAACAGAGGCAAATAGACTTAAACAGAGGCAAACAGAGGCAAAAAGAGTGAAACAGAGGCAAACAGAGTGAAACAGAGGCAAACAGTGTGAAACAGAGGCAAGCAGAGTGAAAACAGAGGCAAGCAGACTTAAACAGGGGCAAACAGAGTGCAACAGAGGCAAACAGACTTAAACAGAGGCAAACAGACTTAAACAGAGGCAAACGGACTTTTAAACAGAGGCAAACAGACTTAAACAGACTTAAACAGACTAAACAGAGGCAAACAGAGGCAAACAGAGTGAAACAGAGGCAAACAGGATTACACAGAGGCAAACAGAGTGAAACAGAAGCAAACAGAGTGAAACAGACGCAAACAGACTTAAACAGAGGCAAACAGACTTAAACAGAGGCAAACAGACTTAAACAGAGACAAAGAGACTTAGACAGAGGCAGACAGACATAAACAGAGGCAAACAGACTTAAACAGAGGCAAACAGACTTAAACAGAGGCAAACAGAGTGAAACAGAGGCAAGCAGACTTAAACAGAGGCAAACAGAGGAAAACAGAGTGAAACAGAGGCAAACAGACTTAAACAAGTGCAAACAGACTGAAAAAGAGGCAAACAGACTGAAGCAGAGGCAAACAGACTGAAACAGAGGCAAACAGACTTAAACAGAGGCAAACAGACTTAAACAGAGGCAAACAGAGGCAAAAAGAGTGACACAGAGGCAAACAGAGGCGAACAGAGGCAAACAGAGGCAAACAGACTTAAACAGATTTAAACTGAGTGAAACGGAGGCATAAAGAGTGAATCAGAGGCAAAAAGACTGAAACAGAGGCAAACAGACTGAAACAGAGGCATACAGACTTAAACAGAGGCAAATAGACTTAAACAGAGGCAAACAGAGGCAAAAAGAGTGAAACAGAGGCAAACAGAGTGAAACAGAGGCAAACAGTGTGAAACAGAGGCAAGCAGAGTGAAACAGAGGCAAGCAGACTTAAACAGGGGCAAACAGAGTGCAACAGAGGCAAACAGACTTAAACAGAGGCAAACAGACTTAAACAGAGGCAAACGGACTTTTAAACAGAGGCAAACAGACTTAAACAGACTTAAACAGACTAAACAGAGGCAAACAGAGGCAAACAGAGTGAAACAGAGGCAAACAGGATTACACAGAGGCAAACAGAGTGAAACAGAAGCAAACAGAGTGAAACAGACGCAAACAGACTTAAACAGAGGCAAACAGACTTAAACAGAGGCAAACAGACTTAAACAGAGACAAACAGAGGCAAAAGGAGCGAAACAGAGGCAAACAGAGTGAAACAGAGGCAAACAGAGTGAAACAGAGGCAAACAGACTTTAACAGAGGCAAACAGACTTAAACAGAGGCAAACAGACTTAAACAGAGGCAAGCAGACTTAATCAGAGGCAAACAGAGGCAAACAGACTTAAACCGAGGCAAACAGAGTGAAACAGAGGCAAACAGAGTTAAACAGAGGCAAACAGAAGCAAACAGAGGCAAGCAGAGGCAAACAGAGTGAAACAGAGGCAAACAGCCTGAAACAGAGGCATACAGAGTGAAAAAGAGGCAAACAGAGAGAACCAGAGGCAAACAGAGTGAAACAGAGGCAAACAGAGTGAAACAGAGGCCAACAGAGTGAAACAGAGACAAACAGAGTGAAACAGAGGAAAACAGACTGAAACAGAGGCAAACAGAGTGAAACAGAGACAAACAGACTTAAACAGAGGCAAACAGACTTAAACAGAGGCGACCAGACTTAAACAGAGGCAAACAGACTTAAACAGAGGCAAACAGTGTGAAACAGAGGCAAACAGAGGCAAACAGTTTGAAACAGAGGCAAACAGAGTGAAACAGAGGCAAACAGAGTGAAACAGAGGCAAACAGAGTGAAACAGAGGCAAACAGAGGCAAAAAGTGGCAAACAGAGGCAAACAGAGGCAAACAGAGACAAACAGAGGCAAACAGGGTAAAAAGAGGCAAACAGAGGCAAACAGACTTAAACAGAGTTAAGCAGAGTTAAACAGAGGCAAACAGAGTGAAACAGAGGCAAATAGAGTGAAGCAGAGTCAAACAGATTTAAGCAGAGGCAAACAGACTTAAACAGAGGCAAACAGAGTGAAACAGAGGCAAGAAGACGTAAACAGAGGCAAAACAGAGTGAAACAGAGGCAAACAGAGTGAAACAGAGGCACACGGAGTGAAGCAGAGGCAAACAGAGTTGAAACTGAGGCAAACAGACGTAAACAGAGGCAAACAGACTTAAACAGAGGCAAACAGAGTAGAAACTGAGGCAAACAGAAGCAAACAGAGGCAAACAGAGTGAAACAGTCAAACAGGGTGAAACAGAGGCAAACAGAGTGAAACAGAGGCAAACAGAGAGAAACAGAGGCAAACAGAGTGAAACAGAGGGAAACAGAGTGAAACAGAGGCCAAACAGAGTGAAACAAAGACAAACAGAGTGAAACAGAGGCAAACAGACTGAAACAGAGGCAAACAGACTTAAACAGAGGCAAACAGACTTAAACAGAGGCAAACAGAGGCAAACAGAGGCAAACAGACCTTATCAGAGGCAAACAGACTGAAACAGAGGCAAACAGACATAAACAGAGGCAGACAGACTTAAACAGAGGCAAACAGACTTAAACAGAGGCAAACAGGGTGAAACACAGTCAAGAAGACTTAAACAGAGGCAAACAGAGTGAAACAGAGGCAAACAGAGTGAAACAGAGGCAAACAGAGTTGAAACTGAGGCAAACAGACGTAAACAGAGGCAAACAGACTTAAAAAGAGGCAAACGGAGTTGAAACTGAGGCAAACAGAAGCAAACAGAGGCAAACAGAGGCAAACAGAGTGAAACAGTCAAACGGAGTGAAACAGAGGCAAACAGAGTGAAACAGTGGCAAACAGAGAGAAACAGAGTGAAACAGAGTGAAACAGAGGGAAACAGAGTGAAACAGAGGCAAACAGAGTGAAACAAAGACAAACAGAGTGAAACAGAGGCAAACAGAGTGAAACAGAGGCAAACAGACTTAAACAGAGGCAAACAGACTTAAACAGAGGCAAAGAGACTTAGACAGAGGCAGACAGACATAAACAGAGGCAAACAGGCTTAAACAGAGGCAAACAGACTTAAACAGAGGCAAACAGAGTGAAACAGAGGCAAGCAGACTTAAACAGAGGCAAACAGAGGCAAACAGAGTGAAACAGAGGCAAACAGACTTAAACAAGTGCAAACAGACTGAAAAAGAGGCAAACAGACTGAAGCAGAGGCAAACAGACTGAAACAGAGGCAAACAGACTTAAACAGAGGCAAACAGACTTAAACAGAGGCAAACAGAGGCAAAAAGAGTGACACAGAGGCAAACAGAGGCGAACAGAGGCAAACAGAGGCAAACAGACTTAAACAGATTTAAACTGATTGAAACGGAGGCATAAAGAGTGAATCAGAGGCAAAAAGAGTGAAACAGAGGCAAACAGAATGAAACAGTGGCCAACAGACTGAAACAGAGGCAAACAGACTTAAACAGAGGCAAACAGACTGAAACAGAGGCATACAGACTTAAACAGAGGCAAACAGACTTAAACAGAGGCAAACAGAGGCAAAAAGAGTGACAAAGAGGCAAACAGAGTGAAACAGAGGCAGACAGAGTGAAACAGAGGCAAGCAGAGTGAAACAGAGGCAAACAGACTTAAACAGAGGCAAACAGAGTGAAACAGAGGCAAACAGAGTGAAACAGAGGCAAACCGAGTGAAACAGAGGCAAACAGAATGAAACAGAGGCAGAAAGAAGCAAACAGAGGCAAACAGAGGCAAACAGAGTGAAACAGAGGCAAACAGAGTGAAACAGAGGCAAACAGAGAGAAACAAGGCAAACAGAGTGAAACAGAGGCAAACAGAGTGAAACAGAGGCAAACAGGATTAAACAGAGGCAGAGTGAAACAGAAGCAAACAGAGTGAAACAGACGCAAACAGACTTAAACAGAGGAAAACAGACTTAAACAGAGGCAAACAGACTTAAACAGAGACAAACAGAGGCAAAAGGAGCGAAACAGAGGCAAACAGAGTGAAACAGAGGCAAACAGAGTGAAACAGAGGCAAACAGACTTTAACAGAGGCAAACAGACTTAAACAGAGGCAAACAGACTTAAACAGAGGCAAGCAGACTTAATCAGAGGCAAACAGAGGCAAACAGAGGCAAACAGACTTAAACCGAGGCAAACAGAGTGAAACAGAGGCAAACAGAGTTAAACAGAGGCAAACAGAAGCAAACATAGGCAAGCAGAGGCAAACAGAGTGAAACAGAGGCAAACAGCCTGAAACAGAGGCATACAGAGTGAAAAAAAGGCAAACAGAGAGAACCAGAGGCAAACAGAGTGAAACAGAGGCAAACAGAGTGAAACAGAGGCCAACAGAGTGAAACAGAGACAAACAGAGTGAAACAGAGGAAAACAGACTGAAACAGAGGCAAACAGAGTGAAACAGAGACAAACAGACTTAAACAGAGGCAAACAGACTTAAAGAGAGGCAACCAGACTTAAACAGAGGCAAACAGACTTAAACAGAGGCAAACAGTGTGAAACAGAGGCAAACAGAGGCAAACAGTTTGAAACAGAGGCAAACAGAGTGAAACAGAGGCAAACAGAGTGAAACAGAGGCAAACAGAGTGAAACAGAGGCAAACAGAGGCAAAAAGTGGCAAACAGAGGCAAACAGAGGCAAACAGAGACAAACAGAGGCAAACAGGGTTAAACAGAGGCAAACAGAGGCAAACAGACTTAAACAGAGTAAACAGAGTTAAACAGAGGCAAACAGAGTGAAACAGAGGCAAATAGAGTGAAACAGAGTCAAACAGATTTAAGCAGAGGCAAACAGACTTAAACAGAGGCAAACAGAGTGAGAAACAGAGGCAAGAAGACGTAAACAGAGGCAAACAGAGTGAAACAGAGGCAAACAGAGTGAACAGAGGCACACGGAGTGAAACAGAGGCAAACAGAATTGAAACTGAGGCAAACAGACGTAAACAGAGGCAAACAGACTTAAACAGAGGCAAACAGAGGCAAACAGAGGCAAACAGAGTGAAACAGTCAAACAGGGTGAAACAGAGGCAAACAGAGTGAAACAGAGGCAAACAGAGAGAACAGAGGCAAACAGAGTGAAACAGAGGGAAACAGAGTGAAACAGAGGCAAACAGAGTGAAACAAAGACAAACAGAGTGAAACAGAGGCAAACAGACTGAAACAGAGGCAAACAGAATTAAACAGAGGCAAACAGACTTAAACAGAGGCAAACAGAGGCAAACAGAGGCAACAGACCTAAACAGAGGCAAACAGACTGAAACAGAGGCAAACAGACATAAACAGAGGCAGACAGACTTAAACAGAGGCAAACAGACTTAAACAGAGGCAAACAGGGTGAAACACAGTCAAGAAGACTTAAACAGAGGCAAACAGAGTGAAACAGAGGCAAACAGAGTGAAACAGAGGCAAACAGAGTTGAAACTGAGGCAAACAGACGTAAACAGAGGCAAACAGACTTAAAAAGAGGCAAACGGAGTTGAAACTGAGGCAAACAGAAGCAAACAGAGGCAAACAGAGGCAAACAGAGTGAAACAGTCAAACGGAGTGAAACAGAGGCAAACAGAGTGAAACAGAGGCAAACAGAGAGAAACAGAGTGAAACAGAGTGAAACAGAGGGAAACAGAGTGAAACAGAGGCAAACAGAGTGAAACAAAGACAAACAGAGTGAAACAGAGGCAAACAGAGTGAAACAGAGGCAAACAGACTTAAACAGAGGCTAACAGACTTAACAGAGGCAAAGAGACTTAGACAGAGGCAGACAGACATAAACAGAGGCAAACAGACTTAAACAGAGGCAAACAGACTTAAACAGAGGCAAACAGAGTGAAACAGAGGCAAGCAGACTTAAACAGAGGCAAACAGAGGCAAACAGAGTGAAACAGAGGCAAACAGACTTAAACAAGTGCAAACAGACTGAAAAAGAGGCAAACAGACTGAAGGCAGAGGCAAACAGACTGAAACAGAGGCAAACAGACTTAAACAGAGGCAAACAGACTTAAACAGAGGCAAATAGAGGCAAAAAGAGTGACACAGAGGCAAACAGAGGCGAACAGAGGCAAACAGAGGCAAACAGACTTAAACAGATTTAAACTGAGTGAAACGGAGGCATAAAGAGTGAATCAGAGGCAAAAAGACTGAAACAGAGGGAAACAGACTGAAACAGAGGCATACAGACTTAAACAGAGGCAAATAGACTTAAACAGAGGCAAACAGAGGCAAAAAGAGTGAAACAGAGGCAAACAGAGTGAAACAGAGGCAAACAGTGTGAAACAGAGGCAAGCAGAGTGAAACAGAGGCAAGCAGACTTAAACAGGGGCAAACAGAGTGCAACAGAGGCAAACAGACTTAAACAGAGGCAAACAGAATTAAACAGAGGCAAACGGACTTTTAAACAGAGGCAAACAGACTTAAACAGACTTAAACAGACTTAAACAGAGGCAAACAGAGGCAAACAGAGTGAAACAGAGGCAAACAGGATTAAACAGAGGCAAAGCAGAGTGAAACAGAAGCAAACAGAGTGAAACAGACGCAAACAGACTTAAACAGAGGCAAACAGACTTAAACAGAGGCAAACAGACTTAAACAGAGACAAACAGAGGCAAAAGGAGCGAAACAGAGGCAAACAGAGTGAAACAGAGGCAAACAGAGTGAAACAGAGGCAAACAGACTTTAACAGAGGCAAAGAGACTTAAACAGAGGCAAACAGACTTAAACAGAGGCAAGCAGACTTAATCAGAGGCAAACAGAGGCAAACAGACTTAAACCGAGGCAAACAGAGTGAAACAGAGGCAAACAGAGTTTAAACAGAGGCAAACAGAAGCAAACAGAGGCAAGCAGAGGCAAACAGAGTGAAACAGAGGCAAACAGCCTGAAACAGAGGCATACAGAGTGAAAAAGAGGCAAACAGACAGAACCAGAGGGCAAAACAGAGTGAAACAGAGGCAAACAGAGTGAAACAGAGGCCAACAGAGTGAAACAGAGACAAACAGAGTGAAACAGAGGAAAACAGACTGAAACAGAGGCAAACAGAGTGAAACAGAGACAAACAGACTTAAACAGAGGCAAACAGACTTAAACAGAGGCGACCAGACTTAAACAGAGGCAAACAGACTTAAACAGAGGCAAACAGTGTGAAACAGAGGCAAACAGAGGCAAACAGTTTGAAACAGAGGCAAACAGAGTGAAACAGAGGCAACAGAGTGAAACAGAGGCAAACAGAGTGAAACAGAGGCAAACAGAGGCAAAAAGTGGCAAACAGAGGCAAACAGAGGCAAACAGAGACAAACAGAGGCAAACCAGGGTAAAAAGAGGCAAACAGAGGCAAACAGACTTTAAACAGAGTTAAACAGAGTTAAACAGAGGCAAACAGAGTGAAACAGAGGCAAATAGAGTGAAGCAGAGTCAAACAGATTTAAGCAGAGGCAAACAGACTTAAACAGAGGCAAACC
>JANJGN010003657.1:27500-32500 GCA_026770705.1 Isurus oxyrinchus | reverse complement strand
AGCATTGGTTAATGATTTTCCACTTCGTCAAGTCAAACCGGTTAATGATTTCCCCGGTCACTTCTCCGCGCGGCTTGCCTCTAATCAGTGGAGGCGGGCTTAATATACGCCTAAGGGGAGCAACCTGGGGCACGATGCCGTCCTAGCAGAGCTCTTGAAGGGGGTGGGAATTGGAATCCTTTCGGTGATGAAGGAAGGCAGCAAATTAAAGTGTACCTGGTTAATGATTTACCCTGCAAGCTGAATTGGTTAATGATTTCCCCTTTGCTCAGGTGAGACTGGTTAATGATTTCCCCCGTCACTTTTCCGCGCGGTTTGGCTCTAATGAGTGGAGGCGGGCTTAATGTACGCCTAAGGGGGGCAATCTGGGGAGCGTGGCCGTGCCAGAGCAGCTCTTGGGCGGGGTGGGAATGTGGATTTGGGTCGGTGATGATGGAAGGGCGGGAGTTAACGGGGTTGAATGGCTGGCAAGGGGGTTTCGGGTGCGGTGAGCTGGAAGGGATTGTCAGCTTGTAAGGCATAGGCTTAGCGAGGGCGTGGGGAGGTCCGAGCAGCAAGCGGGTGGATGTGGCGGTGTTGGCCGGGCAGAGCGTCGCCATTGCCGGATGGGCAGAGTGGATTGGGGTCGGTGTTGGGTGGAGAGGCTGTTTTGTTAGGGAAGGCTGGGGGCTGGAAGAGGGTTGATGTTGGTGGCGTTGCAAGAGTGTGCCGGCGCGGGAATGGTGGCGAAGGCGGCGAATTGGTAGCCGGGATTGTGAGTGTTGGTGTTGGGGTCGGGGATGGGGTTTGGGTAAGTTTCAGGGGTTTAGGGGTTAGGGTACGGGTTAGGGTTAGGGGTTAGGCTTCGGGTTGCGGCAAATGGTTAACTGGTTACTAGGCAGGGTAGCCGACCGTTAATCCGGCTCTCCGGCCCGCTTATAAGGGTGCACTAAGATGCAGAGCACACCAGCTGGTCCACGTGCGATGTAAAAAGCGGGCAACCAGTTAGCAGACACGGCAGCCGGCAGGTAATTTAAGCCGCCCGCCCGCCCGCCCGGTAGTACGGCTGCATGTAGCTGCAGAGCAGCCAAGCGGCTGCTGAGAGTAAGTACTGAAGGGGAAATGGTTAACCGGTTAGCAGGCAGGGCAGCCGGCCGGTAATCGGAGCCGTCCACGCGGTACTACGGCTGCCGTTAGCTGCAGAACAGCCCAGCCGCTGCTGAGAGTGGGTAATGAAGGGGAAATGGTGAACCAGACAACAGGCAGCGCAGCCGACCGTTAATTACAGCCTCCCGCCGGGTAATACGGGTGCAGTAAACTGCAGAAGACGCCAGCAGGTCCAGGGAATGTGTCCAGGACGTGGAAATGGTTAACCGGTCAGCAGGAAGGTCAGCCGGCCGGTAGTACGGGTGCAGTCAGCAGCCGGCATCCCGAGCAGCTGAAAAGTCCTAAGCGCGGAATGGGGAAATCATTAACCTGTCAGCAAGCCGGAAGGGGAAAGGGTGAAACGGCTTAAAATATCGAGGCGGCAAGGAAAAAATGGCAACCGGGGGCGGGGCGGATTCACAGTCACCACGTGAGAGGGTCGGTGCCTGGAGGCCGGGCAGGCGGTTGGCCGAAGGCCCGATACTCCGGGTGCTGTCAGCATTTCGCTTGCCGAGCTGCTCAAAAGTCGAGGTGCAGAACGGCGAAATCATTAACCGGCAAGCGGATGCATGGCAGCGGGCAGGGAAGGGTCAAAACGGCCTGAAATACCGGAGCGGCGGGCCAAGATGGCTGCCGGGGGGCGTATTCAGCGGTCGCACGTGACGGGGCGGTGCCTGGAGGCCGAGCCGCGCAAGCGCGATTTAAAGCGAGCAAAGTCCGAGCAGGAGCGATATCGTTGGCCATTCAGCCGGTTCGAGCCTGGTGGCCGAGGCGGGGAGGGTGGAACCGGGGAAAGGCTGGGTGTTCGGTGTCCGCCCGGGTGGTCCGGAGTTTTATTCGGGTTAGGGTTAGCGGTTAGGCTTAGGGCTGGGGTTAGGGTTGGGGCGTTAGGGTTAGGGGAAGTGTCAGGGGTAGGGGTAGGGTTAGAGTTAGGGGCTTGGCTTGGTGTTCGTGTCGGGGAAGGGGACAAGGCTAGTTTATTGTTGGCTCGGGGTTCGGGTCAGGGTTAGCGGTTAGGCTTAGGGCTGGGGTTAGGTTTGCGGCAAATGGTTTACCGGTTAGCAGGCAGGGTAGCCGGCCATTATTCAGGGCTTTCGGCATGGTAGTAAAGGTGCGCTGAGCTGCAGAACACAGCCGCTGGTCCACGGGATATGTACAGCACAGGGGAACCTGTGAACCAGTTAGCAGACAAGGCAGCCGACCGGTAATTATAGCCTCCCGCCGGGTAATAGAGGCGCAGTCAGCTGCAGAACACACCAGCAGGTCCAAGGACTAAGTACAGAATGAGGACACGGGCAGCCGGTCAGCAGGCAGGGCTGCCGGCCGGTAATTACAGCCTCCCGCCCGGTCATAGGGGTGCAGTTAGCTGCAGAACACACCAGCAGGTCCAAGGACTAAGTACAGAATGAGGACACGGGCAGCCGGTCAGCAGGCAGGGATGCCGGCCTGCCATAGGGGTGCAGTTAGCTGCAGAACACACCAGCAGGTCCAAGGACTAAGGACAGAATGGGGACACGGGCAGCCGGTTAGCAGGCTGGGCTGCCGGCCGGTATTTACAGCCTCCCGCCCGGTCATAGGGGTGCAGTTAGCTGCAGAACACACCAGCAGGTCCACGGACTAAGTACCGAATGGGGACACGGGCAGCCGGTTAGCAGGCAAGGCTGCCGGCCGGTAATTATAGCCTCCCGCCCGGTCATAGGTGTGCAGTTAACTGCGGAACACACCAGCAGGTCCAGGGACTCAGTACCAAACGGGGAATCGGTTAAGCGGTTACCTGGCAGGGCAGCCGACCAGTAATCATAGCCTCCCGCCCGGTCGTAGGGGTGCAGTTAGCTGCAGAACACACCAGCAGGTCCAGGGAATGTGTGCAGGACGGGGAAATGCTTAAGCGGTTAGCAGGCCGGGCAGCCGGCCGGTAGTTGGAGCCGCCCGCCCGGTCGTACGGGAGCCGTCATCAGCCGGCATCCCGAGCAGCTGAAAAGTCTAAGCGCAGAATGGGGACATGGTGAACCAGTCAGCCAGCGGGCAGGGAAGGGTCGAAACGGCCTAAAATACCGGGCCGGCGGGCCAAGATGGCTGCCGGGGGGCGTATTCAGGGCCCCCACGTGAGGGGCCGGGGCTGGGGGCCGAGCCGGGCAAGCGCGGTTGAGAAACAGCCGAGTCCGAGCAGGGGGAAATCATTAACCGGTGATCGGGTTCGACCCCCCCCGGTGGCCGAGGCGGGGAGGGTCGACCCGGGGAAAGGTTGGGTGTTCGGTGTCCCTCAGGGCGGTCCCGAGCGCGTCCTAAAATAATCCGGGCTCCTGGGCCCTTTTTTGAAAAAGAACCGGTCGGGGAGCGGGTGCAATCCGGAAGGCCTGGCGGGGCTTCGGTGCCTCTTCCTCGGTATGACTACCGGAGGGTCGTCGGCCTGAATGACGGTTGCATTTGCTGGCTGTGGAGGTTGGCGGGCTATCTGCAGAATAGGAGGAGGTGGCAAATCGAGAATGGGTCGACTTCGCCAAGTGCCTTCTCGAGCCTCCAGGTCTGCAGGGACCGACCCAGGCTGCCGCCAAACCGACCGGGAGGCCCCGCCGTCGGCCATTTTTGGTCATTTTCGGCATTTTTCGCCTCTTTCGGCCGGTCAAGAAAAGCGGCGGCCTGACACCCGGGCGTGCACGGGGAAGGCTCCCCCTCGCCGGGAGGACCGGAGTTTGCCCCGGAAACCTCCGGAAGCCGGCCGGGAAGGCGGCTTCGGCCCGATGCACCTCCGGCTGCGTCCGAAGGCCGGGGGAAGTGGCCCCTGGGCCCGTGTGAGGGAAATCCGTGCCAAGACGGAAGTCCAGGAGGTCGGATCCGAAGCTTCTGCCGGGCCCCCCGGTGGAGGCATTCCCGCTAGGCGGGGCGAATCGGCCCGGCCACGGGGCGGGTTGCAATTGTTGGAGGGGGGCTGCCGGAGCTAGATAATGATTTCCCCTCGGTTCTCCCGATGGGGAAACGGCGAAAGGAGGTGTCGCGGGCTTTCGAGGCCTCCTCGGCGGCTGGACTACCGACCGACATCTCGGCTGCATTTGCTGGCTGGGGGGGTTGGCGGGGTATCTGCAGAATGGTAGGAGGTGGCAAGTCGAGAATCGGTCGACAGCTCCGAGTGCCGTCTCGAGCCTCCAGGTCCGCAGGGACCGATCCAGGCTGCCGCCTAACCGACCAGGAGGCCCCGCCGTCGGCCATTTTTGTCCATTTTCGGCATTTTTTACCGTCTTTCGGTCGGTCACGGAAAGCGGCGACCGGAAGCCCGGGCGTGCCCGGGGACGGCTCCCACTGGCCCCGGGGACCGGATTTGCCCCGGTCGGAGCCCCGGAAACGCACCCGAAGCCGGCCGGAGAAGGCGGCTAAGGGCAATGCACCTCGGATTGAATTTGCGCACCGGGGAAAGTGGCCTCGGGGCCCGCGAGGTGTGACGGTGTGCCTTCGGTAAGCTTCTGGAGAAATGGGTAACCAATGCACCTCGGACTGAATGTGCAGGACGTGCAACGGGGCCTCCGGGTCCGCGAGATATCGCAGGTTGGCCTCGGTAAGCCTCTGGAGAAATGGCTAACCAATGGGACAGTGGCCCTGAGAAATCATTAACCATTTGGACTTCGTCTCTGGCAGCGAGGCAAGTGTGGTGCAGAAATCATTAACCATTTGGACTTAGTCTCTGGCAGCGAGGCAAGTGTGGCGGAGAAATCATTAACCGTTTGGACTTAGTCTCTGGCAGAGAGGCAAGTGTGGTGCAGAAATCATTAACCATTTGGACTTAGTCTCTGGCAGCGAGGCAAGTGTGGTGCAGAAATCATTAACCATTTGGACTTAGTCTCTGGCAGCGAGGCAAGTGTGGCGGAGAAATCATTAACCGT
>JANJGN010003657.1:10000-15000 GCA_026770705.1 Isurus oxyrinchus | reverse complement strand
GGTTAGGGTTAGGGGTTAGGCTTCGGGTTGCGGCAAATGGTTAACTGGTTACTAGGCAGGGTAGCCGACCGTTAATCCGGCTCTCCGGCCCGCTTATAAGGGTGCACTAAGATGCAGAGCACACCAGCTGGTCCACGTGCGATGTAAAAAGCGGGCAACCAGTTAGCAGACACGGCAGCCGGCAGGTAATTTAAGCCGCCCGCCCGCCCGCCCGGTAGTACGGCTGCATGTAGCTGCAGAGCAGCCAAGCGGCTGCTGAGAGTAAGTACTGAAGGGGAAATGGTTAACCGGTTAGCAGGCAGGGCAGCCGGCCGGTAATCGGAGCCGTCCACGCGGTACTACGGCTGCCGTTAGCTGCAGAACAGCCCAGCCGCTGCTGAGAGTGGGTAATGAAGGGGAAATGGTGAACCAGACAACAGGCAGCGCAGCCGACCGTTAATTACAGCCTCCCGCCGGGTAATACGGGTGCAGTAAACTGCAGAAGACGCCAGCAGGTCCAGGGAATGTGTCCAGGACGTGGAAATGGTTAACCGGTCAGCAGGAAGGTCAGCCGGCCGGTAGTACGGGTGCAGTCAGCAGCCGGCATCCCGAGCAGCTGAAAAGTCCTAAGCGCGGAATGGGGAAATCATTAACCTGTCAGCAAGCCGGAAGGGGAAAGGGTGAAACGGCTTAAAATATCGAGGCGGCAAGGAAAAAATGGCAACCGGGGGCGGGGCGGATTCACAGTCACCACGTGAGAGGGTCGGTGCCTGGAGGCCGGGCAGGCGGTTGGCCGAAGGCCCGATACTCCGGGTGCTGTCAGCATTTCGCTTGCCGAGCTGCTCAAAAGTCGAGGTGCAGAACGGCGAAATCATTAACCGGCAAGCGGATGCATGGCAGCGGGCAGGGAAGGGTCAAAACGGCCTGAAATACCGGAGCGGCGGGCCAAGATGGCTGCCGGGGGGCGTATTCAGCGGTCGCACGTGACGGGGCGGTGCCTGGAGGCCGAGCCGCGCAAGCGCGATTTAAAGCGAGCAAAGTCCGAGCAGGAGCGATATCGTTGGCCATTCAGCCGGTTCGAGCCTGGTGGCCGAGGCGGGGAGGGTGGAACCGGGGAAAGGCTGGGTGTTCGGTGTCCGCCCGGGTGGTCCGGAGTTTTATTCGGGTTAGGGTTAGCGGTTAGGCTTAGGGCTGGGGTTAGGGTTGGGGCGTTAGGGTTAGGGGAAGTGTCAGGGGTAGGGGTAGGGTTAGAGTTAGGGGCTTGGCTTGGTGTTCGTGTCGGGGAAGGGGACAAGGCTAGTTTATTGTTGGCTCGGGGTTCGGGTCAGGGTTAGCGGTTAGGCTTAGGGCTGGGGTTAGGTTTGCGGCAAATGGTTTACCGGTTAGCAGGCAGGGTAGCCGGCCATTATTCAGGGCTTTCGGCATGGTAGTAAAGGTGCGCTGAGCTGCAGAACACAGCCGCTGGTCCACGGGATATGTACAGCACAGGGGAACCTGTGAACCAGTTAGCAGACAAGGCAGCCGACCGGTAATTATAGCCTCCCGCCGGGTAATAGAGGCGCAGTCAGCTGCAGAACACACCAGCAGGTCCAAGGACTAAGTACAGAATGAGGACACGGGCAGCCGGTCAGCAGGCAGGGCTGCCGGCCGGTAATTACAGCCTCCCGCCCGGTCATAGGGGTGCAGTTAGCTGCAGAACACACCAGCAGGTCCAAGGACTAAGTACAGAATGAGGACACGGGCAGCCGGTCAGCAGGCAGGGATGCCGGCCTGCCATAGGGGTGCAGTTAGCTGCAGAACACACCAGCAGGTCCAAGGACTAAGGACAGAATGGGGACACGGGCAGCCGGTTAGCAGGCTGGGCTGCCGGCCGGTATTTACAGCCTCCCGCCCGGTCATAGGGGTGCAGTTAGCTGCAGAACACACCAGCAGGTCCACGGACTAAGTACCGAATGGGGACACGGGCAGCCGGTTAGCAGGCAAGGCTGCCGGCCGGTAATTATAGCCTCCCGCCCGGTCATAGGTGTGCAGTTAACTGCGGAACACACCAGCAGGTCCAGGGACTCAGTACCAAACGGGGAATCGGTTAAGCGGTTACCTGGCAGGGCAGCCGACCAGTAATCATAGCCTCCCGCCCGGTCGTAGGGGTGCAGTTAGCTGCAGAACACACCAGCAGGTCCAGGGAATGTGTGCAGGACGGGGAAATGCTTAACGGGTTAGCAGGCCGGGCAGCCGGCCGGTAGTTGGAGCCGCCCGCCCGGTCGTACGGGAGCCGTCATCAGCCGGCATCCCGAGCAGCTGAAAAGTCTAAGCGCAGAATGGGGACATGGTGAACCAGTCAGCCAGCGGGCAGGGAAGGGTCGAAACGGCCTAAAATACCGGGCCGGCGGGCCAAGATGGCTGCCGGGGGGCGTATTCAGGGCCCCCACGTGAGGGGCCGGGGCTGGGGGCCGAGCCGGGCAAGCGCGGTTGAGAAACAGCCGAGTCCGAGCAGGGGGAAATCATTAACCGGTGATCGGGTTCGACCCCCCCCGGTGGCCGAGGCGGGGAGGGTCGACCCGGGGAAAGGTTGGGTGTTCGGTGTCCCTCAGGGCGGTCCCGAGCGCGTCCTAAAATAATCCGGGCTCCTGGGCCCTTTTTTGAAAAAGAACCGGTCGGGGAGCGGGTGCAATCCGGAAGGCCTGGCGGGGCTTCGGTGCCTCTTCCTCGGTATGACTACCGGAGGGTCGTCGGCCTGAATGACGGTTGCATTTGCTGGCTGTGGAGGTTGGCGGGCTATCTGCAGAATAGGAGGAGGTGGCAAATCGAGAATGGGTCGACTTCGCCAAGTGCCTTCTCGAGCCTCCAGGTCTGCAGGGACCGACCCAGGCTGCCGCCAAACCGACCGGGAGGCCCCGCCGTCGGCCATTTTTGGTCATTTTCGGCATTTTTCGCCTCTTTCGGCCGGTCAAGAAAAGCGGCGGCCTGACACCCGGGCGTGCACGGGGAAGGCTCCCCCTCGCCGGGAGGACCGGAGTTTGCCCCGGAAACCTCCGGAAGCCGGCCGGGAAGGCGGCTTCGGCCCGATGCACCTCCGGCTGCGTCCGAAGGCCGGGGGAAGTGGCCCCTGGGCCCGTGTGAGGGAAATCCGTGCCAAGACGGAAGTCCAGGAGGTCGGATCCGAAGCTTCTGCCGGGCCCCCGGTGGAGGCATTCCCGCTAGGCGGGGCGAATCGGCCCGGCCACGGGGCGGGTTGCAATTGTTGGAGGGGGGCTGCCGGAGCTAGATAATGATTTCCCCTCGGTTCTCCCGATGGGGAAACGGCGAAAGGAGGTGTCGCGGGCTTTCGAGGCCTCCTCGGCGGCTGGACTACCGACCGACATCTCGGCTGCATTTGCTGGCTGGGGGGGTTGGCGGGGTATCTGCAGAATGGTAGGAGGTGGCAAGTCGAGAATCGGTCGACAGCTCCGAGTGCCGTCTCGAGCCTCCAGGTCCGCAGGGACCGATCCAGGCTGCCGCCTAACCGACCAGGAGGCCCCGCCGTCGGCCATTTTTGTCCATTTTCGGCATTTTTTACCGTCTTTCGGTCGGTCACGGAAAGCGGCGACCGGAAGCCCGGGCGTGCCCGGGGACGGCTCCCACTGGCCCCGGGGACCGGATTTGCCCCGGTCGGAGCCCCGGAAACGCACCCGAAGCCGGCCGGAGAAGGCGGCTAAGGGCAATGCACCTCGGATTGAATTTGCGCACCGGGGAAAGTGGCCTCGGGGCCCGCGAGGTGTGACGGTGTGCCTTCGGTAAGCTTCTGGAGAAATGGGTAACCAATGCACCTCGGACTGAATGTGCAGGACGTGCAACGGGGCCTCCGGGTCCGCGAGATATCGCAGGTTGGCCTCGGTAAGCCTCTGGAGAAATGGCTAACCAATGGGACAGTGGCCCTGAGAAATCATTAACCATTTGGACTTCGTCTCTGGCAGCGAGGCAAGTGTGGTGCAGAAATCATTAACCATTTGGACTTAGTCTCTGGCAGCGAGGCAAGTGTGGCGGAGAAATCATTAACCGTTTGGACTTAGTCTCTGGCAGAGAGGCAAGTGTGGTGCAGAAATCATTAACCATTTGGACTTAGTCTCTGGCAGCGAGGCAAGTGTGGTGCAGAAATCATTAACCATTTGGACTTAGTCTCTGGCAGCGAGGCAAGTGTGGCGGAGAAATCATTAACCGTTTGGACTTAGTCTCTGGCAGAGAGGCAAGTGTGGTGCAGAAATCATTAACCATTTGGACTTCGTCTCTGGCACAGAGGCAAGTGCAGTGGAGAAATCAGTAACCATTTGGACTTAGTCTCTGGCAGCGAGGCAAGTGTGGTGCAGAAATCATTAACCATTTGGACTTCGTCTCTGGCACAGAGGCAAGTGCAGTGGAGAAATCATTAACCATTTGGACTTCGTCTCTGGCAGAGAGGCAAGTGTGGTGCAGAAATCATTAACCATTTGGACTTCGTCTCTGGCACAGAGGCAAGTGCAGTGGAGAAATCAGTAACCATTTGGACTTAGTCGCTGGCAGCGAGGCAAGTGTGGCGGAGAAATCATTAACCGTTTGGACTTCGTCTCTGGCAGAGAGGCAAGTGTGGTGCAGAAATCATTAACCATTTGGACTTCGTCTCTGGCACAGAGGCAAGTGCAGTGGAGAAATCAGTAACCATTTGGACTTAGTCTCTGGCAGCGAGGCAAGTGTGGCGGAGAAATCATTAACCGTTTGGACTTCGTCTCTGGCAGAGAGGCAAGTGTGGCGGAGAAATCATTAACCGTTTGGACTTAGTCTCTGGCAGCGAGGCAAGTGTGGCGGAGAAATCATTAACCATTTGGACTTAGTCTGTGGCAGAGGCAAGTTTGGAAGAGAAATCAGTAACTAATAAATAAAATGCACCCCAGATTGCATTCGCCGGCCGTGGAAAGTGTCTCCTGGGCCCGGGAGAACAAAATCCGTGCTCAGACGGAAGCGTATGGCGTCGAATCCGAGGCTCTTGCCCGGCTCGCAGTGGGGGTATT
>JANJGN010003656.1:35000-42050 GCA_026770705.1 Isurus oxyrinchus | reverse complement strand
ATCCGCGTCCGCTCGTCTCTCACTCGCTGCACCACACCGTACCTACCAGCTCCACTGCCTCCGTGCGAGGTCGCTACTCGCCGGCAAGGTGTGGGGGCACGGCGGGGGTTGCTGTCTTGTGTCTGGTCTAGCTGTGCGGGTAGTTTGGGGCGAGATGTGAGGGGGGGAGGCGAGGTGGTGCACCACGGTGCTCCTCGCGGGAGGACAAGCGCCCACCTCCTTTTTCCGGTCCACGCCGCGCCCTTCCTCGGGGAGGGCACGTTGCCCCGTGCGGAGCACCCCCTCTGCTTCCTGGCCAGTTGCAGTTCGGGGGTCTTCTACGGATGCACGTGCTCTTTCCGTCCAAGTGCCGGAGTGGCATCTGGAGTCGGTCACCCCTGGCCAGGTGTTCGGCTGCAGGCACACGTCCGCCTCTCTTTTCTCCTCCCTCCCAAGTCTCACTGGTTAATGATTTATCTCGGCAGTTTGGGGAGGGAAAAAAATTTCAAAGTGACCCGGTTAATGATTTGTCCTCTGTGTCGGTTAATGAGTTGGCCATTTAGACAGACAGGCGTGATCGGTTGATTAGTTCTCTCTTCGTCTCTGAGGAGCCAGCGGTTGCTGATTTCCCCCTGTGGTCTGGGCAGAATTGGTTTGTGAGTTCCCCTGCTGTCTAGGTCGAATTGGTTTATGAGTTCCCCTGTTGTGTGGGCGGCATTGGTTAATGATTTCCCACTTCGTCAAGTCAAAACGGTTAATGATTTCCCCCGGTCACTTCTCCGCGCGGCTTGCCTCTAATCAGTGGAGGCGGGCTTAATATACGCCTAAGGGGAGCAACCTGGGGCACGATGCCGTCCTAGCAGAGCTCTTGAAGGGGGTGGGAATTGGAATAGTTTCGGTGATGAAGGAAGGCAGCAAATTAAAGTGTACCTGGTTAATGATTTACCCTGCAAGCTGAATCGGTTAATGATTTCCCCTTTGCTCAGGTGAGACTGGTTAATGATTTCCCCCGTCACTTTTCCGCGCGGTTTGGCTCTAATGAGTGGAGGCGGGCTTAATATACGCCTAAGGGGGGCAATCTGGGGAGCGTGGCCGTGCCAGAGCAGCTCTTGGGCGGGGTGGGAATGTGGATTTGGGTCGGTGATGATGGAAGGGCGGGAGTTAACGGGGTTGAATGGCTGGCAGGGGGTTTCGGGTGCGGTGAGCTGGAAGGGATTGTCAGCTTGTAAGGCATAGGCTTAGCGAGGGCGTGGGAGGTCCGAGCAGCAAGCGGGTGGATGTGGCGGTGTTGGCCGGGCAGAGCGTCGCCATTGCCGGATGGGCAGAGTGGATTGGGGTCGGTGTTGGGTGGAGAGGCTGTTTTGTTAGGGAAGGCTGGGGGCTGGAAGAGGGTTGATGTTGGTGGCGTTGCAAGAGTGTGCCGGCGCGGGAATGGTGGCGAAGGCGGCGGATTGGTAGCCGGGATTGTGAGTGTTGGTGTTGGGTCGGGGATGGGGTTTGGGTAAGTTTCAGGGGGTTAGGGGTTAGGGTACGGGTTAGGGTTAGGGGTTAGGCTTCGGGTTGCGGCAAATGGTTAACTGGTTACTAGGCAGGGTAGCCGACCGTTAATCCGGCTCTCCGGCCCGCTTATAAGGGTGCACTAAGATGCAGAGCACACCAGCTGGTCCACGTGCGATGTAAAAGCGGGCAACCAGTTAGCAGACACGGCAGCCGGCAGGTAATTTAAGCCGCCCGCCCGCCCGCCCGCCCGGTAGTACGGCTGCATGTAGCTGCAGAGCAGCCAAGCGGCTGCTGAGAGTAAGTACTGAAGGGGAAATGGTTAACCGGTTAGCAGGCAGGGCAGCCGGCCGGCCGGTAATCGAGCCGTCCACGCGGTACTACGGCTGCCGTTAGCTGCAGAACAGCCCAGCCGCTGCTGAGAGTGGTAATGAAGGGGAAATGGGGAACCAGACAACAGGCAGCGCAGCCGACCGTTAATTACAGCCTCCCGCCGGGTAATACGGGTGCAGTAAACTGCAGAAGACGCCAGCAGGTCCAGGGAATGTGTCCAGGACGTGGAAATGGTGAACCGGTCAGCAGGAAGGTCAGCCGGCCGGTAGTACGGGTGCAGTCATCAGCCGGCATCCCGAGCAGCTGAAAAGTCTTAAGCGCGGAATGGGGAAATCATTAACCTGTCAGCAAGCCGGCAGGGAAAGGGTGAAACGGCTTAAAATATCGAGGCGGCAAGGAAAAAATGGCAACCGGGGCGGGGCGGATTCACAGTCACCACGTGAGAGGGGCGGTGCCTGGAGGCCGGGCAGGCGGTTGGCCGAAGGCCCGATACTCCGGGTGCTGTCAGCATTTCGCTTGCCGAGCTGCTCAAAAGTCGAGGTGCAGAACGGCGAAATCATTAACCGGCAAGCGGATGCATGGCAGCGGGCAGGGAAGGGTCAAAACGGCCTGAAATACCGGAGCGGCGGGCCAAGATGGCTGCCGGGGGGCGTATTCAGCGGTCGCACGTGACGGGGCGGTGCCTGGAGGCCGAGCCGCGCAAGCGCGATTTAAAGCGAGCAAAGTCCGAGCAGGAGCGATATCGTTGGCCATTCAGCCGGTTCGAGCCTGGTGGCCGAGGCGGGGAGGGTGGAACCGGGGAAAGGCTGGGTGTTCGGTGTCCGCCCGGGTGGTCCGGAGTTTTATTCGGGTTAGGGTTAGCGGTTAGGCTTAGGGCTGGGGTTAGGGTTGGGGCGTTAGGGTTAGGGGAAGTGTCAGGGGTAGGGGTAGGGTTAGAGTTAGGGGCTTGGCTTGGTGTTCGTGTCGGGGAAGGGGACAAGGCTAGTTTATTGTTGGCTCGGGGTTCGGGTTAGGGTTAGCGGTTAGGCTTAGGGCTGGGGTTAGGTTTGCGGCCAATGGTTTACCGGTTAGCAGGCAGGGTAGCCGGCCATTATTCAGGGCTTTCGGCATGGTAGTAAAGGTGCGCTGAGCTGCAGAACACAGCCGCTGGTCCACGGGATATGTACGGCACAGGGGAACCTGTGAACCAGTTAGCAGACAAGGCAGCCGACCGGTAATTATAGCCTCCCGCCGGGTAATAGAGGCGCAGTCAGCTGCAGAACACACCAGCAGGTCCAAGGACTAAGTACAGAATGAGGACACGGGCAGCCGGTCAGCAGGCAGGGCTGCCGGCCGGTAATTACAGCCTCCCGCCCGGTCATAGGGGTGCAGTTAGCTGCAGAACACACCAGCAGGTCCAAGGACTAAGTACAGAATGAGGACACGGGCAGCCGGTCAGCAGGCAGGGATGCCGGCCTGCCATAGGGGTGCAGTTAGCTGCAGAACACACCAGCAGGTCCAAGGACTAAGGACAGAATGGGGACACGGGCAGCCAGTTAGCAGGCAGGGCTGCCGGCCGGTAATTACAGCCTCCCGCCCGGTCATAGGGGTGCAGTTAGCTGCAGAACACACCAGCAGGTCCAAGGACTAAGGACAGAATGGGGACACGGGCAGCTGGTTAGCAGGCAGGGCTGCCGGCCGGTAATTACAGCCTCCCGCCCGGTCATAGGGGTGCAGTTAGCTGCAGAACACACCAGCAGGTCCACGGACTAAGTACCGAATGGGGACACGGGCAGTCGGTTAGCAGGCAGGGCTGCCGGCCGGTAATTACAGCCTCCCGCCCGGTCATCGGGGTTCAGTTAGCTGCAGAACACACCAGCAGGTCCAGGGACTCAGCACGGAATGGGGACATGGGCAGCCGGTTAGCAGGCTGGGCTGCCGGCCGGTATTTACAGCCTCCCGCCCGGTCATAGGGGTGCAGTTAGCTGCAGAACACACCAGCAGGTCCAGGGACTCAGCACGGAATGGGGACATGGGCAGCCGGTTAGCAGGCTGGGCTGCCGGCCGGTATTTACAGCCTCCCGCCCGGCCATAGGGGTGCAGTTAGCTGCAGAACACACCAGCATGTCCAAGGACTAAGTACAGAATGAGGACACGGGCAGCCGGTCAGCAGGCAGGGCTGCCGGCCGGTAATTACAGCCTCCCGCCCGGTCATAGGGGTGCAGTTAGCTGCAGAACACACCAGCAGGTCCAGGGACTCAGTACGGAATGGGGACACGGGCAGCCGGTTAGCAGGCTGGGCTGCCGGCCGGTATTTACAGCCTCCCGCCCGGTCATAGGGGTGCAGTTAGCTGCAGAACACACCAGCAGGTCCACGGACTAAGTACCGAATGGGGACACGGGCAGCCGGTTAGCAGGCTGGGCTGCCGGCCGGGTATTTATAGCCTCCCCGCCCGGTCATAGGTGTGCAGTTAACTGCAGAACACACCAGCAGGTCCAGGGACTCAGTACCAAACGGGGAATCGGTTAAGCGGTTACCTGGCAGGGCAGCCGACCAGTAATCATAGCCTCCCGCCCGGTCGTAGGGGTGCAGTTAGCTGCAGAACACACCAGCAGGTCCAGGGAATGTGTGCAGGACGGGGAAATGCTTAACGGGTTAGCAGGCCGGGCAGCCGGCCGGTAGTTGGAGCCGCCCGCCCCGGTCGTACGGGAGCCGTCATCAGCCGGCATCCCGAGCAGCTGAAAAGTCTAAGCGCAGAATGGGGACATGGTGAACCAGTCAGCCAGCGGGCAGGGAAGGGTCGAAACGGCCTAAAATACCGGGCCGGCGGGCCAAGATGGCTGCCGGGGGGCGTATTCAGGGCCCCCACGTGAGGGGCCGGGGCTGGGGGCCGAGCCGGGCAAGCGCGGTTGAGAAACAGCCGAGTCCGAGCAGGGGGAAATCATTAACCGGTGATCCGGTTCGACCCCCCCCCCGGTGGCCGAGGCGGGGAGGGTCGACCCGGGGAAAGGTTGGGTGTTCGGTGTCCCTCAGGGCGGTCCCGAGCGCGTCCTAAAATAATCCGGGCTCCTGGGCCCTTTTTTGAAAAAGAACCGGTCGGGGAGCGGGTGCAATCCGGAAGGCCTGGCGGGGCTTCGGTGCCTCTTCCTCGGCATGACTACCGGAGGGTCGTCGGCCTGAATGACGGTTGCATTTGCTGGCTGTGGAGGTTGGCGGGCTATCTGCAGAATAGGAGGAGGTGGCAAATCGAGAATGGGTCGACTTCGCCAAGTGCCTTCTCGAGCCTCCAGGTCTGCAGGGACCGACCCAGGCTGCCGCCAAACCGACCGGGAGGCCCCGCCGTCGGCCATTTTTGGTCATTTTCGGCATTTTTCGCCTCTTTCGGCCGGTCAAGAAAAGCGGCGGCCTGACACCCGGGCGTGCACGGGGAAGGCTCCCCCTCGCCGGGAGGACCGGAGTTTGCCCCGGAAACCTCCGGAAGCCGGCCGGGAAGGCGGCTTCGGCCCGATGCACCTCCGGCTGCGTCCGAAGGCCGGGGGAAGTGGCCCCTGGGCCCGTGTGAGGGAAATCCGTGCCAAGACGGAAGTCCATGAGGTCGGATCCGAAGCTTCTGCCGGGCCCCCGGTGGAGGCATTCCCGCTAGGCGGGGCGAATCGGCCCGGCCACGGGGCGGGTTGCAATTGTTGGAGGGGGGCTGCCGGAGCTAGATAATGATTTCCCCTCGGTTCTCCCGATGGGGAAACGGCGAAAGGAGGTGTCGCGGGCTTTCGAGGCCTCCTCGGCGGCTGGACTACCGACCGACATCTCGGCTGCATTTGCTGGCTGGGGGGGTTGGCGGGGTATCTGCAGAATGGTAGGAGGTGGCAAGTCGAGAATCGGTCGACAGCTCCGAGTGCCGTCTCGAGCCTCCAGGTCCGCAGGGACCGATCCAGGCTGCCGCCTAACCGACCAGGAGGCCCCGCCGTCGGCCATTTTTGTCCATTTTCGGCATTTTTTACCGTCTTTCGGTCGGTCACGGAAAGCGGCGACCGGAAGCCCGGGCGTGCCCGGGGACGGCTCCCACTGGCCCCGGGGACCGGATTTGCCCCGGTCGGAGCCCCGGAAACGCACCCGAAGCCGGCCGGAGAAGGCGGCTAAGGGCAATGCACCTCGGATTGAATTTGCGCACCGGGGAAAGTGGCCTCGGGGCCCGCGAGGTGTGACGGTGTGCCTTCGGTAAGCTTCTGGAGAAATGGGTAACCAATGCACCTCGGACTGAATGTGCAGGACGTGCAACGGGGCCTCCGGGTCCGCGAGATATCGCAGGTTGGCCTCGGTAAGCCTCTGGAGAAATGGCTAACCAATGGGACAGTGGCCCTGAGAAATCATTAACCATTTGGACTTCGTCTCTGGCAGAGAGGCAAGTGTGGTGCAGAAATCATTAACCATTTGGACTTAGTCTCTGGCAGCGAGGCAAGTGTGGTGCAGAATCATTAACCATTTGGACTTAGTCTCTGGCAGCGAGGCAAGTGTGGCGGAGAAATCATTAACCATTTGGACTTAGTCTCTGGCAGCGAGGCAAGTGTGGCGCAGAAATCATTAACCGTTTGGACTTCGTCTCTGGCAGAGAGGCAAGTGTGGTGCAGAAATCATTAACCATTTGGACTTCGTCTCTGGCACAGAGGCAAGTGCAGTGGAGAAATCATTAACCATTTGGACTTAGTCTCTGGCAGCGAGGCAAGTGTGGCGGAGAAATCATTAACCGTTTGGACTTCGTCTCTGGCAGAGAGGCAAGTGTGGTGCAGAAATCATTAACCGTTTGGACTTAGTCTCTGGCAGCGAGGCAAGTGTGGCGGAGAAATCATTAACCGTTTGGACTTAGTCTCTGGCAGAGAGGCAAGTGTGGTGCAGAAATCATTAACCATTTGGACTTAGTCTCTGGCAGCGAGGCAAGTGTGGTGCAGAAATCATTAACCATTTGGACTTAGTCTCTGGCAGCGAGGCAAGTGTGGCGCAGAAATCATTAACCGTTTGGACTTCGTCTCTGGCAGAGAGGCAAGTGTGGTGCAGAAATCATTAACCATTTGGACTTCGTCTCTGGCACAGAGGCAAGTGCAGTGGAGAAATCATTAACCATTTGGACTTAGTTTCTGGCAGCGAGGCAAGTGTGGCGGAGAAATCATTAACCGTTTGGACTTCGTCTCTGGCAGCGAGGCAAGTGTGGTGCAGAAATCATTAACCATTTGGACTTAGTCTCTGGCAGCGAGGCAAGTGTGGCGGAG
>JANJGN010003656.1:17500-22500 GCA_026770705.1 Isurus oxyrinchus | reverse complement strand
GGTAATACGGGTGCAGTAAACTGCAGAAGACGCCAGCAGGTCCAGGGAATGTGTCCAGGACGTGGAAATGGTGAACCGGTCAGCAGGAAGGTCAGCCGGCCGGTAGTACGGGTGCAGTCATCAGCCGGCATCCCGAGCAGCTGAAAAGTCTTAAGCGCGGAATGGGGAAATCATTAACCTGTCAGCAAGCCGGCAGGGAAAGGGTGAAACGGCTTAAAATATCGAGGCGGCAAGGAAAAAATGGCAACCGGGGGCGGGGCGGATTCACAGTCACCACGTGAGAGGGGCGGTGCCTGGAGGCCGGGCAGGCGGTTGGCCGAAGGCCCGATACTCCGGGTGCTGTCAGCATTTCGCTTGCCGAGCTGCTCAAAAGTCGAGGTGCAGAACGGCGAAATCATTAACCGGCAAGCGGATGCATGGCAGCGGGCAGGGAAGGGTCAAAACGGCCTGAAATACCGGAGCGGCGGGCCAAGATGGCTGCCGGGGGGCGTATTCAGCGGTCGCACGTGACGGGGCGGTGCCTGGAGGCCGAGCCGCGCAAGCGCGATTTAAAGCGAGCAAAGTCCGAGCAGGAGCGATATCGTTGGCCATTCAGCCGGTTCGAGCCTGGTGGCCGAGGCGGGGAGGGTGGAACCGGGGAAAGGCTGGGTGTTCGGTGTCCGCCCGGGTGGTCCGGAGTTTTATTCGGGTTAGGGTTAGCGGTTAGGCTTAGGGCTGGGGTTAGGGTTGGGGCGTTAGGGTTAGGGGAAGTGTCAGGGGTAGGGGTAGGGTTAGAGTTAGGGGCTTGGCTTGGTGTTCGTGTCGGGGAAGGGGACAAGGCTAGTTTATTGTTGGCTCGGGGTTCGGGTTAGGGTTAGCGGTTAGGCTTAGGGCTGGGGTTAGGTTTGCGGCCAATGGTTTACCGGTTAGCAGGCAGGGTAGCCGGCCATTATTCAGGGCTTTCGGCATGGTAGTAAAGGTGCGCTGAGCTGCAGAACACAGCCGCTGGTCCACGGGATATGTACGGCACAGGGGAACCTGTGAACCAGTTAGCAGACAAGGCAGCCGACCGGTAATTATAGCCTCCCGCCGGGTAATAGAGGCGCAGTCAGCTGCAGAACACACCAGCAGGTCCAAGGACTAAGTACAGAATGAGGACACGGGCAGCCGGTCAGCAGGCAGGGCTGCCGGCCGGTAATTACAGCCTCCCGCCCGGTCATAGGGGTGCAGTTAGCTGCAGAACACACCAGCAGGTCCAAGGACTAAGTACAGAATGAGGACACGGGCAGCCGGTCAGCAGGCAGGGATGCCGGCCTGCCATAGGGGTGCAGTTAGCTGCAGAACACACCAGCAGGTCCAAGGACTAAGGACAGAATGGGGACACGGGCAGCCAGTTAGCAGGCAGGGCTGCCGGCCGGTAATTACAGCCTCCCGCCCGGTCATAGGGGTGCAGTTAGCTGCAGAACACACCAGCAGGTCCAAGGACTAAGGACAGAATGGGGACACGGGCAGCTGGTTAGCAGGCAGGGCTGCCGGCCGGTAATTACAGCCTCCCGCCCGGTCATAGGGGTGCAGTTAGCTGCAGAACACACCAGCAGGTCCACGGACTAAGTACCGAATGGGGACACGGGCAGTCGGTTAGCAGGCAGGGCTGCCGGCCGGTAATTACAGCCTCCCGCCCGGTCATCGGGGTTCAGTTAGCTGCAGAACACACCAGCAGGTCCAGGGACTCAGCACGGAATGGGGACATGGGCAGCCGGTTAGCAGGCTGGGCTGCCGGCCGGTATTTACAGCCTCCCGCCCGGTCATAGGGGTGCAGTTAGCTGCAGAACACACCAGCAGGTCCAGGGACTCAGCACGGAATGGGGACATGGGCAGCCGGTTAGCAGGCTGGGCTGCCGGCCGGTATTTACAGCCTCCCGCCCGGCCATAGGGGTGCAGTTAGCTGCAGAACACACCAGCATGTCCAAGGACTAAGTACAGAATGAGGACACGGGCAGCCGGTCAGCAGGCAGGGCTGCCGGCCGGTAATTACAGCCTCCCGCCCGGTCATAGGGGTGCAGTTAGCTGCAGAACACACCAGCAGGTCCAGGGACTCAGTACGGAATGGGGACACGGGCAGCCGGTTAGCAGGCTGGGCTGCCGGCCGGTATTTACAGCCTCCCGCCCGGTCATAGGGGTGCAGTTAGCTGCAGAACACACCAGCAGGTCCACGGACTAAGTACCGAATGGGGACACGGGCAGCCGGTTAGCAGGCTGGGCTGCCGGCCGGTATTTATAGCCTCCCGCCCGGTCATAGGTGTGCAGTTAACTGCAGAACACACCAGCAGGTCCAGGGACTCAGTACCAAACGGGGAATCGGTTAAGCGGTTACCTGGCAGGGCAGCCGACCAGTAATCATAGCCTCCCGCCCGGTCGTAGGGGTGCAGTTAGCTGCAGAACACACCAGCAGGTCCAGGGAATGTGTGCAGGACGGGGAAATGCTTAACGGGTTAGCAGGCCGGGCAGCCGGCCGGTAGTTGGAGCCGCCCGCCCGGTCGTACGGGAGCCGTCATCAGCCGGCATCCCGAGCAGCTGAAAAGTCTAAGCGCAGAATGGGGACATGGTGAACCAGTCAGCCAGCGGGCAGGGAAGGGTCGAAACGGCCTAAAATACCGGGCCGGCGGGCCAAGATGGCTGCCGGGGGGCGTATTCAGGGCCCCCACGTGAGGGGCCGGGGCTGGGGGCCGAGCCGGGCAAGCGCGGTTGAGAAACAGCCGAGTCCGAGCAGGGGGAAATCATTAACCGGTGATCCGGTTCGACCCCCCCCCCGGTGGCCGAGGCGGGGAGGGTCGACCCGGGGAAAGGTTGGGTGTTCGGTGTCCCTCAGGGCGGTCCCGAGCGCGTCCTAAAATAATCCGGGCTCCTGGGCCCTTTTTTGAAAAAGAACCGGTCGGGGAGCGGGTGCAATCCGGAAGGCCTGGCGGGGCTTCGGTGCCTCTTCCTCGGCATGACTACCGGAGGGTCGTCGGCCTGAATGACGGTTGCATTTGCTGGCTGTGGAGGTTGGCGGGCTATCTGCAGAATAGGAGGAGGTGGCAAATCGAGAATGGGTCGACTTCGCCAAGTGCCTTCTCGAGCCTCCAGGTCTGCAGGGACCGACCCAGGCTGCCGCCAAACCGACCGGGAGGCCCCGCCGTCGGCCATTTTTGGTCATTTTCGGCATTTTTCGCCTCTTTCGGCCGGTCAAGAAAAGCGGCGGCCTGACACCCGGGCGTGCACGGGGAAGGCTCCCCCTCGCCGGGAGGACCGGAGTTTGCCCCGGAAACCTCCGGAAGCCGGCCGGGAAGGCGGCTTCGGCCCGATGCACCTCCGGCTGCGTCCGAAGGCCGGGGGAAGTGGCCCCTGGGCCCGTGTGAGGGAAATCCGTGCCAAGACGGAAGTCCATGAGGTCGGATCCGAAGCTTCTGCCGGGCCCCCGGTGGAGGCATTCCCGCTAGGCGGGGCGAATCGGCCCGGCCACGGGGCGGGTTGCAATTGTTGGAGGGGGGCTGCCGGAGCTAGATAATGATTTCCCCTCGGTTCTCCCGATGGGGAAACGGCGAAAGGAGGTGTCGCGGGCTTTCGAGGCCTCCTCGGCGGCTGGACTACCGACCGACATCTCGGCTGCATTTGCTGGCTGGGGGGGTTGGCGGGGTATCTGCAGAATGGTAGGAGGTGGCAAGTCGAGAATCGGTCGACAGCTCCGAGTGCCGTCTCGAGCCTCCAGGTCCGCAGGGACCGATCCAGGCTGCCGCCTAACCGACCAGGAGGCCCCGCCGTCGGCCATTTTTGTCCATTTTCGGCATTTTTTACCGTCTTTCGGTCGGTCACGGAAAGCGGCGACCGGAAGCCCGGGCGTGCCCGGGGACGGCTCCCACTGGCCCCGGGGACCGGATTTGCCCCGGTCGGAGCCCCGGAAACGCACCCGAAGCCGGCCGGAGAAGGCGGCTAAGGGCAATGCACCTCGGATTGAATTTGCGCACCGGGGAAAGTGGCCTCGGGGCCCGCGAGGTGTGACGGTGTGCCTTCGGTAAGCTTCTGGAGAAATGGGTAACCAATGCACCTCGGACTGAATGTGCAGGACGTGCAACGGGGCCTCCGGGTCCGCGAGATATCGCAGGTTGGCCTCGGTAAGCCTCTGGAGAAATGGCTAACCAATGGGACAGTGGCCCTGAGAAATCATTAACCATTTGGACTTCGTCTCTGGCAGAGAGGCAAGTGTGGTGCAGAAATCATTAACCATTTGGACTTAGTCTCTGGCAGCGAGGCAAGTGTGGTGCAGAAATCATTAACCATTTGGACTTAGTCTCTGGCAGCGAGGCAAGTGTGGCGGAGAAATCATTAACCATTTGGACTTAGTCTCTGGCAGCGAGGCAAGTGTGGCGCAGAAATCATTAACCGTTTGGACTTCGTCTCTGGCAGAGAGGCAAGTGTGGTGCAGAAATCATTAACCATTTGGACTTCGTCTCTGGCACAGAGGCAAGTGCAGTGGAGAAATCATTAACCATTTGGACTTAGTCTCTGGCAGCGAGGCAAGTGTGGCGGAGAAATCATTAACCGTTTGGACTTCGTCTCTGGCAGAGAGGCAAGTGTGGTGCAGAAATCATTAACCGTTTGGACTTAGTCTCTGGCAGCGAGGCAAGTGTGGCGGAGAAATCATTAACCGTTTGGACTTAGTCTCTGGCAGAGAGGCAAGTGTGGTGCAGAAATCATTAACCATTTGGACTTAGTCTCTGGCAGCGAGGCAAGTGTGGTGCAGAAATCATTAACCATTTGGACTTAGTCTCTGGCAGCGAGGCAAGTGTGGCGCAGAAATCATTAACCGTTTGGACTTCGTCTCTGGCAGAGAGGCAAGTGTGGTGCAGAAATCATTAACCATTTGGACTTCGTCTCTGGCACAGAGGCAAGTGCAGTGGAGAAATCATTAACCATTTGGACTTAGTTTCTGGCAGCGAGGCAAGTGTGGCGGAGAAATCATTAACCGTTTGGACTTCGTCTCT
>JANJGN010003656.1:0-5000 GCA_026770705.1 Isurus oxyrinchus | reverse complement strand
GTAATGAAGGGGAAATGGTGAACCAGACAACAGGCAGCGCAGCCGACCGTTAATTACAGCCTCCCGCCGGGTAATACGGGTGCAGTAAACTGCAGAAGACGCCAGCAGGTCCAGGGAATGTGTCCAGGACGTGGAAATGGTTAACCGGTCAGCAGGAAGGTCAGCCGGCCGGTAGTACGGGTGCAGTCAGCAGCCGGCATCCCGAGCAGCTGAAAAGTCCTAAGCGCGGAATGGGGAAATCATTAACCTGTCAGCAAGCCGGAAGGGGAAAGGGTGAAACGGCTTAAAATATCGAGGCGGCAAGGAAAAAATGGCAACCGGGGGCGGGGCGGATTCACAGTCACCACGTGAGAGGGTCGGTGCCTGGAGGCCGGGCAGGCGGTTGGCCGAAGGCCCGATACTCCGGGTGCTGTCAGCATTTCGCTTGCCGAGCTGCTCAAAAGTCGAGGTGCAGAACGGCGAAATCATTAACCGGCAAGCCGGATGCATGGCAGCGGGCAGGGAAGGGTCAAAACGGCCTGAAATACCGGAGCGGCGGGCCAAGATGGCTGCCGGGGGGCGTATTCAGCGGTCGCACGTGACGGGGCGGTGCCTGGAGGCCGAGCCGCGCAAGCGCGATTTAAAGCGAGCAAAGTCCGAGCAGGAGCGATATCGTTGGCCATTCAGCCGGTTCGAGCCTGGTGGCCGAGGCGGGGAGGGTGGAACCGGGGAAAGGCTGGGTGTTCGGTGTCCGCCCGGGTGGTCCGGAGTTTTATTCGGGTTAGGGTTAGCGGTTAGGCTTAGGGCTGGGGTTAGGGTTGGGGCGTTAGGGTTAGGGGAAGTGTCAGGGGTAGGGGTAGGGTTAGAGTTAGGGGCTTGGCTTGGTGTTCGTGTCGGGGAAGGGGACAAGGCTAGTTTATTGTTGGCTCGGGGTTCGGGTCAGGGTTAGCGGTTAGGCTTAGGGCTGGGGTTAGGTTTGCGGCAAATGGTTTACCGGTTAGCAGGCAGGGTAGCCGGCCATTATTCAGGGCTTTCGGCATGGTAGTAAAGGTGCGCTGAGCTGCAGAACACAGCCGCTGGTCCACGGGATATGTACAGCACAGGGGAACCTGTGAACCAGTTAGCAGACAAGGCAGCCGACCGGTAATTATAGCCTCCCGCCGGGTAATAGAGGCGCAGTCAGCTGCAGAACACACCAGCAGGTCCAAGGACTAAGTACAGAATGAGGACACGGGCAGCCGGTCAGCAGGCAGGGCTGCCGGCCGGTAATTACAGCCTCCCGCCCGGTCATAGGGGTGCAGTTAGCTGCAGAACACACCAGCAGGTCCAAGGACTAAGTACAGAATGAGGACACGGGCAGCCGGTCAGCAGGCAGGGATGCCGGCCTGCCATAGGGGTGCAGTTAGCTGCAGAACACACCAGCAGGTCCAAGGACTAAGGACAGAATGGGGACACGGGCAGCCGGTTAGCAGGCTGGGCTGCCGGCCGGTATTTACAGCCTCCCGCCCGGTCATAGGGGTGCAGTTAGCTGCAGAACACACCAGCAGGTCCACGGACTAAGTACCGAATGGGGACACGGGCAGCCGGTTAGCAGGCAAGGCTGCCGGCCGGTAATTATAGCCTCCCGCCCGGTCATAGGTGTGCAGTTAACTGCGGAACACACCAGCAGGTCCAGGGACTCAGTACCAAACGGGGAATCGGTTAAGCGGTTACCTGGCAGGGCAGCCGACCAGTAATCATAGCCTCCCGCCCGGTCGTAGGGGTGCAGTTAGCTGCAGAACACACCAGCAGGTCCAGGGAATGTGTGCAGGACGGGGAAATGCTTAACGGGTTAGCAGGCCGGGCAGCCGGCCGGTAGTTGGAGCCGCCCGCCCGGTCGTACGGGAGCCGTCATCAGCCGGCATCCCGAGCAGCTGAAAAGTCTAAGCGCAGAATGGGGACATGGTGAACCAGTCAGCCAGCGGGCAGGGAAGGGTCGAAACGGCCTAAAATACCGGGCCGGCGGGCCAAGATGGCTGCCGGGGGGCGTATTCAGGGCCCCCACGTGAGGGGCCGGGGCTGGGGGCCGAGCCGGGCAAGCGCGGTTGAGAAACAGCCGAGTCCGAGCAGGGGGAAATCATTAACCGGTGATCGGGTTCGACCCCCCCCGGTGGCCGAGGCGGGGAGGGTCGACCCGGGGAAAGGTTGGGTGTTCGGTGTCCCTCAGGGCGGTCCCGAGCGCGTCCTAAAATAATCCGGGCTCCTGGGCCCTTTTTTGAAAAAGAACCGGTCGGGGAGCGGGTGCAATCCGGAAGGCCTGGCGGGGCTTCGGTGCCTCTTCCTCGGTATGACTACCGGAGGGTCGTCGGCCTGAATGACGGTTGCATTTGCTGGCTGTGGAGGTTGGCGGGCTATCTGCAGAATAGGAGGAGGTGGCAAATCGAGAATGGGTCGACTTCGCCAAGTGCCTTCTCGAGCCTCCAGGTCTGCAGGGACCGACCCAGGCTGCCGCCAAACCGACCGGGAGGCCCCGCCGTCGGCCATTTTTGGTCATTTTCGGCATTTTTCGCCTCTTTCGGCCGGTCAAGAAAAGCGGCGGCCTGACACCCGGGCGTGCACGGGGAAGGCTCCCCCTCGCCGGGAGGACCGGAGTTTGCCCCGGAAACCTCCGGAAGCCGGCCGGGAAGGCGGCTTCGGCCCGATGCACCTCCGGCTGCGTCCGAAGGCCGGGGGAAGTGGCCCCTGGGCCCGTGTGAGGGAAATCCGTGCCAAGACGGAAGTCCAGGAGGTCGGATCCGAAGCTTCTGCCGGGCCCCCGGTGGAGGCATTCCCGCTAGGCGGGGCGAATCGGCCCGGCCACGGGGCGGGTTGCAATTGTTGGAGGGGGGCTGCCGGAGCTAGATAATGATTTCCCCTCGGTTCTCCCGATGGGGAAACGGCGAAAGGAGGTGTCGCGGGCTTTCGAGGCCTCCTCGGCGGCTGGACTACCGACCGACATCTCGGCTGCATTTGCTGGCTGGGGGGGTTGGCGGGGTATCTGCAGAATGGTAGGAGGTGGCAAGTCGAGAATCGGTCGACAGCTCCGAGTGCCGTCTCGAGCCTCCAGGTCCGCAGGGACCGATCCAGGCTGCCGCCTAACCGACCAGGAGGCCCCGCCGTCGGCCATTTTTGTCCATTTTCGGCATTTTTTACCGTCTTTCGGTCGGTCACGGAAAGCGGCGACCGGAAGCCCGGGCGTGCCCGGGGACGGCTCCCACTGGCCCCGGGGACCGGATTTGCCCCGGTCGGAGCCCCGGAAACGCACCCGAAGCCGGCCGGAGAAGGCGGCTAAGGGCAATGCACCTCGGATTGAATTTGCGCACCGGGGAAAGTGGCCTCGGGGCCCGCGAGGTGTGACGGTGTGCCTTCGGTAAGCTTCTGGAGAAATGGGTAACCAATGCACCTCGGACTGAATGTGCAGGACGTGCAACGGGGCCTCCGGGTCCGCGAGATATCGCAGGTTGGCCTCGGTAAGCCTCTGGAGAAATGGCTAACCAATGGGACAGTGGCCCTGAGAAATCATTAACCATTTGGACTTCGTCTCTGGCAGCGAGGCAAGTGTGGTGCAGAAATCATTAACCATTTGGACTTAGTCTCTGGCAGCGAGGCAAGTGTGGCGGAGAAATCATTAACCGTTTGGACTTAGTCTCTGGCAGAGAGGCAAGTGTGGTGCAGAAATCATTAACCATTTGGACTTAGTCTCTGGCAGCGAGGCAAGTGTGGTGCAGAAATCATTAACCATTTGGACTTAGTCTCTGGCAGCGAGGCAAGTGTGGCGGAGAAATCATTAACCGTTTGGACTTAGTCTCTGGCAGAGAGGCAAGTGTGGTGCAGAAATCATTAACCATTTGGACTTCGTCTCTGGCACAGAGGCAAGTGCAGTGGAGAAATCAGTAACCATTTGGACTTAGTCTCTGGCAGCGAGGCAAGTGTGGTGCAGAAATCATTAACCATTTGGACTTCGTCTCTGGCACAGAGGCAAGTGCAGTGGAGAAATCATTAACCATTTGGACTTCGTCTCTGGCAGAGAGGCAAGTGTGGTGCAGAAATCATTAACCATTTGGACTTCGTCTCTGGCACAGAGGCAAGTGCAGTGGAGAAATCAGTAACCATTTGGACTTAGTCGCTGGCAGCGAGGCAAGTGTGGCGGAGAAATCATTAACCGTTTGGACTTCGTCTCTGGCAGAGAGGCAAGTGTGGTGCAGAAATCATTAACCATTTGGACTTCGTCTCTGGCACAGAGGCAAGTGCAGTGGAGAAATCAGTAACCATTTGGACTTAGTCTCTGGCAGCGAGGCAAGTGTGGCGGAGAAATCATTAACCGTTTGGACTTCGTCTCTGGCAGAGAGGCAAGTGTGGCGGAGAAATCATTAACCGTTTGGACTTAGTCTCTGGCAGCGAGGCAAGTGTGGCGGAGAAATCATTAACCATTTGGACTTAGTCTGTGGCAGAGGCAAGTTTGGAAGAGAAATCAGTAACTAATAAATAAAATGCACCCCAGATTGCATTCGCCGGCCGTGGAAAGTGTCTCCTGGGCCCGGGAGAACAAAATCCGTGCTCAGACGGAAGCGTATGGCGTCGAATCCGAGGCTCTTGCCCGGCTCGCAGTGGGGGTATTCCCCCTGAGAGTAGCGAATCGGCCCGACGGCTGGGTCGGTTGCAATTTTTGGCATGGTACTCGTCCAGCTCATTAATGATTTCCCTTCGGTTCTCCCGAAGAGGAAACGGCAAAATGGCGCTTTGCGGGCTTTTGAGGCCTCCTGGACGGTAGGGCTACCGCCCCACCTCTCGGGTGCAATTGTTGGCCGGGGGGATTGGCGGGGTACCCGGAGAATTTCGGGGACACGATTTTCAGAACATTTTAAGGCAACGGTCACACTTTAAAAATGCCTAAAAAAGTGCGACTTTGAGGAAGGTCAACTATTTCAAATAGAACACCTTCCAATGACCTCTCGGAAGTCCAAAATGACGATGTAAGTGCAATTTATGCGGGCTTTCCGAGC
>JANJGN010003655.1:0-42082 GCA_026770705.1 Isurus oxyrinchus | reverse complement strand
CACAGTGAGACACTGAAAACTATACAGTGAGACACTAAAAACTACACAGTGAGACAATGAAAAATACACAGTGAGACAATGAAAACGACTCAGTGAGACACTGAAAGCTTCATAGTGAGATACTGAAAACTACACAGTGAGGACACAGAAAACTCCACAGTGACACACTGGAAACTGCACAGTGAGACACTGAAAACTACACAGTTAGACATTGAAAATGACAGTGAGACACTGAAAACTACACAGTGAGACATTGAAAACTAAACAGTGAGACACTGAAAACTACACAATGAGACACTGAAAACGACACAGTGAGACACTGAAAATGATACAGTGAGACACTGAAAACTACACAGTGAGACACTGAAAACTGCACAGTGAGACACTAAAAACTACACAATGAGACATTGGGATCTACTCTTTGAGAAACCGAAAAATGCACCGTGAGATATTGGGAACAAGACAGTGAGACACTGAAAACTACACAGTGAGACACTGAAAACTACACAGTGAGACATTGAAAATGACAGTGAGACACTGAAAACTACACAGTGAGACACTGAAAACTACACAGTGAGACACTGAAAACGACACAATGAGACACTGAAAACGACACAGTGAGACACTGAAAATGATACAGTGAGACACTGAAAACTACACAGTGAGACACTGAGAACTGCACAGTGAGACACTAAAAACTACACAATGAGACATTTGGGATCTACACTTTGAGAAACCGAAAAATGCACAGCGAGATATTGGGCAACTATACAGTGAGACACTGAAAACTACACAGTGAGACACTGAAAATTATACAGTGGGACACTGATAACGGCAGAGTGAGTCACTGAGAAATGCATAATGAAAAACTTAAAACTACAGAGAGGCACTGATAACCGCACAGTGAGAAAGTGCAAATTGCAGTGAAACAATGAAAACTACACAGTGAGACAATGAAAACTACACAGTGAGACAATGAAAACTACACAGTGAGACACTGAAAGCGACAAAGTGAGACATTGAAAACTACACAGTGAGACACTGAAAACTGCACAGTGAGAACCTGAAAACGACACAGTGAGACAATGAAAGTGACATAGTGAGACACTGAAAACTACACAGTGAGACAATGAAAGTAACATAGTGAGACACTGAAAACTACACAGTGAGACACAGAAAACTACAGAGCGACACAATGGAAAATGCACAGTGAGACACAGACAACTATACAGTGAGACACTAAAAACTACGGAGTGAGACAGTGAAAAATACAAAGCGAGGTACTGAAAACTTCACAGTACACAATGAAAACTACACAGCGATACATTGGGAACTACACAGTGAGACACTGAAAACTACACAGTTAGACATTGAAAATGACAGTGAGACACTGAAAACTACACAGTGAGACACTGAAAACGACACAGTGAGACACTGAAAATGACACAGTGAGAGACTGAAAACTACATAGTGAGACACTGAAAACTGCACAGTGAGACACTGAAATCTATACAGTGAGACACTAAAAACTACACAGTGAGACAATGAAAAATACACAGTGAGACAATGAAAACGACTCAGTGAGACACTGAAAGCTTCATAGTGAGATACTGAAAACTACACAGTGAGACACAGAAAACTCCACAGTGACACACTGGAAACTGCACAGTGAGACACTGAAAACTACACAGTTAGACATTGAAAATGACAGTGAGACACTGAAAACTACACAGTGAGACACTGAAAACTAAACAGTGAGACACTGAAAACTACACAATGAGACACTGAAAACGACACAGTGAGACACTGAAAATGATACAGTGAGACACTGAAAACTACACAGTGAGACACTGAAAACTGCATAGTGAGACACTAAAAACTACACAATGAGACATTGGGATCTACTCTTTGAGAAACCGAAAAATGCACCGCGAGATATTGGGAACAAGACAGTGAGACACTGAAAACTACACAGTGAGACACTGAAAACTACACAGTGAGACATTGAAAATGACAGTGAGACACTGAAAACTACACAGTGAGACACTGAAAACTACACAGTGAGACACTGAAAACGACACAATGAGACACTGAAAACGACACAGTGAGACACTGAAAATGATACAGTGAGACACTGAAAACTACACAGTGAGACACTGAGAACTGCACAGTGAGACACTAAAAACTACACAATGAGACATTTGGGATCTACACTTTGAGAAACCGAAAAATGCACAGCGAGATATTGGGAACTATACAGTGAGACACTGAAAACTACACAGTGAGACACTGAAAATTATACAGTGGGACACTGATAACGGCAGAGTGAGTCACTGAGAAATGCATAATGAAAAACTTAAAACTACAGAGAGGCACTGATAACCGCACAGTGAGAAAGTGCAAATTGCAGTGAAACAATGAAAACTACACAGTGAGACAATGAAAACTACACAGTGAGACAATGAAAACTACACAGTGAGACACTGAAAGCGACAAAGTGAGACATTGAAAACTACACAGTGAGACACTGAAAAACTGCACAGTGAGAACCTGAAAACGACACAGTGAGACAATGAAAGTGACATAGTGAGACACTGAAAACTACACAGTGAGACAATGAAAGTAACATAGTGAGACACTGAAAACTACACAGTGAGACACAGAAAACTACAGAGCGACACAATGGAAAATGCACAGTGAGACACAGACAACTATACAGTGAGACACTAAAAACTACGGAGTGAGACAGTGAAAAATACAAAGCGAGGTACTGAAAACTTCACAGTACACAATGAAAACTACACAGCGATACATTGGGAACTACACAGTGAGACACTGAAAACTACACAGTTAGACATTGAAAATGACAGTGAGACACTGAAAACTACACAGTGAGACACTGAAAACGACACAGTGAGACACTGAAAATGACACAGTGAGAGACTGAAAACTACATAGTGAGACACTGAAAACTGCACAGTGAGACACTGAAATCTATACAGTGAGACACTAAAAACTACACAGTGAGACAATGAAAAATACACAGTGAGACAATGAAAACGACTCAGTGAGACACTGAAAGCTTCATAGTGAGATACTGAAAACTACACAGTGAGACACAGAAAACTCCACAGTGACACACTGGAAACTGCACAGTGAGACACTGAAAACTACACAGTTAGACATTGAAAATGACAGTGAGACACTGAAAACTACACAGTGAGACACTGAAAACTAAACAGTGAGACACTGAAAACTACACAATGAGACACTGAAAACGACACAGTGAGACACTGAAAATGATACAGTGAGACACTGAAAACTACACAGTGAGACACTGAAAACTGCACAGTGAGACACTAAAAACTACACAATGAGACATTGGGATCTACTCTTTGAGAAACCCGAAAAATGCACCGCGAGATATTGGGAACAAGACAGTGAGACACTGAAAACTACACAGTGAGACACTGAAAACTACACAGTGAGACATTGAAAATGACAGTGAGACACTGAAAACTACACAGTGAGACACTGAAAACTACACAATGAGACACTGAAAACGACACAGTGAGACACTGAAAATGATACAGTGAGACACTGAAAACGACACAGTGAGACACTGAAAACTGCACAGTGAGACACTAAAAACTACACAATGAGACATTTGGGATCTACACTTTGAGAAACCGAAAAATGCACAGCGAGATAGTGGGAACTATACAGTGAGACACTGAAAATTATACAGTGGGACACTGATAACGGCAGAGTGAGTCACTGAGAAATGCATAATGAAAAACTTAAAACTACAGAGAGGCTCTGATAACTGCACAGTGAGAAAGTGCAAATTGCAGTGTAACAATGAAAACTACACAGTGAGACAATGAAAACTATATAGTGAGACACTGAAAACTACAAAGTGAGACACAGAAAACTACACCAGTGACACGCTGAAAACTGCACAGTGACACACTGAAAACTACACAGTGAGACACTGAAAACGACATAGTGAGACAATGAAAGCGACATAGTGAGACACTGAAAACTACGCAGTGAGACACGAAAACTACACAGTGAGACACTAAAAACTACACAATAAGACAATGGGAACAACACAGTGAGCAACTGAATAATGCACAGCGAGACATTGGGAACTACACAGTGAGACACTCAAAACTACGCAAATGAGACAATGAAAACGACACGGTGAGACACTGAAAGTGACATAGTGAGACACTGAAAACTACACAGTGAGACAAAGAAAACTACAAAGCGAGACACTGAAAACTGCACAATGAGACACTGAAAACGATACAGTGAGAACCTGAAAGTGACATAGTGAGACACTGAAAACTACACAGTGAGACACTGAAAACTACACAGTGAGACACTGAAAAATATATAGTGAGACACTGAAACTACACAGCAAGACAATGAAAACTGCACAGTGAGACACTGAAAACTACACAATGAGACATTGGGATCTACAAATTGAGAAACTGAAAAGTGCACAGCGAGATATTGGGAACTATCCAGTTAGACACTGAAAACTACACAGTGAGACACTGAAAATTATACAATGGGACACTGATAACGGCAGAGTGAGTCACTGAGAAATGCATAAAGAAACACTTAAAACTACAGAGAGGCACTGATAACTGCACAGTGAGAAAGTGCAAATTGCAGTGATACAATGAAAACTACAGAGTGAGACAATGAAAACTACACAGTGAGACACTGAAAACTACACAGTGAGACACTGAAAGCGACATAGTGAGACACTGAAAACTACACAGTGAGACACTGAAAACTGCACAGTGCGATACTGAAAACTGCAAAGTGAGACACTGAAAACGACACAGTGAGACAATGAAAGCGACATAGTGAGACACTGAAAACTACATAGTGAGACACAGAAAACTACACAGTGAGACACTGAAAACTACACAGTGAGATACAGAAAACTATACAGTGACACACTGAAAACTGCACAGTGAGACACTGAAAACTATACAGTGAGACACTAAAAACTATGGAGTGCGACAATGAAAAATACAAAGCGAGGTACTGAAAACATCACAGTACGCAATGAAAACTACACAGTGAGACAATGAAAACAATACAGTGAGACACTGAAAATGTCATAGTGAGATACTGAAAACCACACAGTGAGACACAGAAAACTACACAGTGACACACTGGAAACTGCACAGTGAGATACTGAAAACTACACAGTTAGACATTGAAAATGACAGTGAGACACTGAAAACTACAGAGTGAGACACTAAAAACTACACAGCAAGACAATGGGAACAACACAGTGAGAAACTGAATAGTGCACAGCGAGACATTGGGAACTACACAGTGAGACACTCAAAACTACACAATGAGACACTGAAAAAGACACAGTGAGACACTGAAAGTGACATAGTGAGACACTGAAAACTACACAGTAAGACACTGAAAACTATACAGTGAGACACTGAAAACGATACAGTGAGAAAATGAAAGTGACATAGTGAGACACTGAAAACTACACAGTGAGACACTGAAAACTACACAGTGAGACACTTAAAACTATACAGTGGGAAACTGATAACTACACAGTGAGACACTGAAAACTACACAGTCAGACACTGATAACTACACAGTGAGACACTGATAACGGCAGAGTGAGTCACTGAGAAATGCATAATGAAAAACTTAAAACTACAGAGAGGCACTGATAACTGCACAGTGAGAAAGTGCAAATTGCAGTGAAACAATGAAAACTACACAGTGAGACACTGAAAACTACACAGTTAGACATTGAAAATGACAGTGAGACACTGAAAACTACATAGTGAGACACTGAAAACGACACAATGAGACACTGAAAACGACACAGTGAGACACTGAAAATGATACAGTGAGACACTGAAAACTACACAGTGAGACACTGAAAACTACACAGTGAGACATTGAAAATGACAGTGAGACACTGAAAACTACACAGTGAGACACTGAAAACTACACAGTGAGACACTGAAAACGACACAATGAGACACTGAAAACGACACAGTGAGACACTGAAAATGATACAGTGAGACACTGAAAACTACACAGTGAGACACTGAAAACTGCACAGTGAGACACTAAAAACTACACAATGAGACATTTGGGATCTACACTTTGAGAAACCGAAAAATGCACAGCGAGATATTGGGAACTATACAGTGAGACACTGAAAACTACACAGTGAGACACTGAAAAGTACACAGTGAGACATTGAAAATGACAGTGAGACACTGAAAACTACACAGTGAGACACTGAAAACTACACAGTGAGACACTGAAAACGACACAATGAGACACTGAAAACGACACAGTGAGACACTGAAAATGATACAGTGAGACACTGAAAACTACACAGTGAGACACTGAAAACTGCACAGTGAGACACTAAAAACTACACAATGAGACATTTGGGATCTACACTTTGAGAAACCGAAAAATGCACAGCGAGATATTGGGAACTATACAGTGAGACATTGAAAATTACACAGTGAGACACTGAAAATTATACAGTGGGACACTGATAACGGCAGAGTGAGTCACTGAGAAATGCATAATGAAAAACTTAAAACTACAGAGAGGCACTGATTACCGCACAGTGAGAAAGTGCAAATTGCAGTGAAACAATGAAACTACACAGTGAGACAATGAAAACTACACAGTGAGACACTGAATACTACACAGTGAGACACTGAAAGCGACAAAGTGAGACATTGAAAACTACACAGTGAGACACTGAAAACTGCACAGTGAGAACCTGAAAACGACACAGTGAGACAATGAAAGTGACATAGTGAGACACTGAAAACTACACAGTGAGACAATGAAAGTAACATAGTGAGACACTGAAAACTACACAGTGAGACACGGAAAACTACAGAGCGACACAATGGAAAATGCACAGTGAGACACAGACAACTATACAGTGAGACACTAAAAACTACGGAGTGAGACAGTGAAAAATACAAAGCGAGGTACTGAAAACTTCACAGTACACAATGAAAACTACACAGCGATACATTGGGAACTACACAGTGAGACACTGAAAACTACACAGTTAGACATTGAAAATGACAGTGAGACACTGAAAACTACACAGTGAGACACTGAAAAACGACACAGTGAGACACTGAAAATGACACAGTGAGAGACTGAAAACTACATAGTGAGACACTGAAAACTGCACAGTGAGACACTGAAATCTATACAGTGAGACAATAAAAACTACACAGTGAGACAATGAAAAATACACAGTGAGACAATGAAAATGACTCAGTGAGACACTGAAAGCTTCATAGTGAGATACTGAAAACTACACAGTGAGACACAGAAAACTCCACAGTGACACACTGGAAACTGCACAGTGAGACACTGAAAACTACACAGTTAGACATTGAAAATGACAGTGAGACACTGAAAACTACACAGTGAGACACTGAAAACTAAACAGTGAGACACTGAAAACTACACAATGAGACACTGAAAACGACACAGTGAGACACTGAAAATGATACAGTGAGACACTGAAAACTACACAGTGAGACACTGAAAACTGCACAGTGAGACACTAAAAACTACACAATGAGACATTGGGATCTACTCTTTGAGAAACCGAAAAATGCACCGCGAGATATTGGGAACAAGACAGTGAGACACTGAAAACTACACAGTGAGACACTGAAAACTACACAGTGAGACATTGAAAATGACAGTGAGACACTGAAAACTACACAGTGAGACACTGAAAACTACACAATGAGACGCTGAAAACGACACAGTGAGACACTGAAAATGATACAGTGAGACACTGAAAACTACACAGTGAGACATTTGGGATCTACACTTTGAGATACCGCAAAATGCACAGCGAGATATTGGGAACTATACAGTGAGACACTGAAAACTACACAGTGAGACACTGAAAATTATACAGTGGGACACTGATAACGGCAGAGTGAGTCACTGAGAAATGCATAATGAAAAACTTAAAACTACAGAGAGGCTCTGATAACTGCACAGTGAGAAAGTGCAAATTGCAGTGTAACAATGAAAACTACACAGTGAGACAATGAAAACTATACAGTGAGACACTGAAAACTACAAAGTGAGACACAGAAAACTACACAGTGACACACTGAAAACTGCACAGTGACACACTGAAAACTACACAGTGAGACACTGAAAACGACATAGTGAGACAATGAAAGCGACATAGTGAGACACTGAAAACTACGCAGTGAGACACGAAAACTACACAGTGAGACACTAAAAACTACACAATAAGACAATGGGAACAACACAGTGAGCAACTGAATAATGCACAGCGAGACATTGGGAACTACACAGTGAGACACTTAAAACTACACAATGAGACACTCAAAACAACACAGTGAGACACTGAAAACGATACAGTGAGAAAATGAAAGTGACATAGTGAGACACTGAAAACTACACAGTGAGACACTGAAAACTACACAGTGAGACACTTAAAACTATACAGTGGGACACTGATAACTACACAGTGAGACACTGAAAACTACACAGTCAGACACTGATAACTACACAGTGAGACACTGATAACGGCAGAGTGAGTCACTGAGAAATGCATAATGAAAAACTTAAAACTACAGAGGGGCACTGATAACTGCACAGTGAGAAAGTGCAAATTGCAGTGAAACAATGAAAACTACACAGTGAGACACTGAAAACTACACAGTTAGACATTGAAAATGACAGTGAGACACTGAAAACTACACAGTGAGACACTGAAAACGACACAGTGAGACACTGAAAATGACACAGTGAGACACTGAAAACTACATAGTGAGACACTGAAAACTGCACAGTGAGACACTGAAAACTATACAGTGAGACACTAAAAACTACACAGTGAGACAATGAAAAATGCACAGTAAGACAATGAAAACGACTCAGTGAGACACTGAAAGCTTCATAGTGAGATACTGAAAACTACACAGTGAGACACAGAAAACTCCACAGTGACACACTGGAAACTGCACAGTGAGACACTGAAAACTACACAGTTAGACATTGAAAATGACAGTGAGACACTGAAAACTACACAGTGAGACACTTAAAACTATACAGTGGGACACTGATAACTACACAGTGAGACACTGAAAACTACACAGTCAGACACTGATAACTACACAGTGAGACACTGATAACGGCAGAGTGAGTCACTGAGAAATGCATAATGAAAAACTTAAAACTACAGAGAGGCACTGATAACTGCACAGTGAGAAAGTGCAAATTGCAGTGAAACAATGAAAACTACACAGTGAGACACTGAAAACTACACAGTTAGACATTGAAAATGACAGTGAGACACTGAAAACTACACAGTGAGACACTGAAAACGACACAGTGAGACACTGAAAATGACACAGTGAGACACTGAAAACTACATAGTGAGACACTGAAAACTGCACAGTGAGACACTGAAAACTATACAGTGAGACACTAAAAACTACACAGTGAGACAATGAAAAATGCACAGTAAGACAATGAAAACGACTCAGTGAGACACTGAAAGCTTCATAGTGAGATACTGAAAACTACACAGTGAGACACAGAAAACTCCACAGTGACACACTGGAAACTGCACAGTGAGACACTGAAAACTACACAGTTAGACATTGAAAATGACAGTGAGACACTGAAAACTACACAGTGAGACACTGAAAACTAAACAGTGACACACTGAAAACTACACAATGAGACACTGAAAACGACACAGTGAGACACTGAAAATGATACAGTGAGACACTGAAAAACTACACTGTGAGACACTGAAAAGTACACAGTGAGACATTGAAAATGACAGTGAGACACTGAAAACTACACAGTGAGACACTGAAAACTACACAGTGAGACACTGAAAACGACACAATGAGACACTGAAAACGACACAGTGAGACACTGAAAATGATACAGTGAGACACTGAAAACTACACAGTGAGACACTGAAAACTGCACAGTGAGACACTAAAAACTACACAATGAGACATTTGGGATCTACACTTTGAGAAACCGAAAAATGCTCAGCGAGATATTGGGAACTATACAGTGAGACACTGAAAACTACACAGTGAGACATTGAAAATGACAGTGAGGCACTGAAAACGACACAATGAGACACTGAAAACGACACAGTGAGACACTGAAAATGATACAGTGAGACACTGAAAACTACACAGTGAGACACTGAAAACTGCACAGTGAGACACTAAAAACTACACAATGAGACATTTGGGATCTACACTTTGAGAAACCGAAAAATGCACAGCGAGATATTGGGAACTATACAGTGAGACACTGAAAACGTACACAGTGAGACACTGAAAATTATACAGTGGGACACTGATAACGGCAGAGTGAGTCACTGAGAAATGCATAATGAAAAACTTAAAACTACAGAGAGGCACTGATAACCGCACAGTGAGAAAGTGCAAATTGCAGTGAAACAATGAAAACTACACAGTGAGACAATGAAAACTACACAGTGAGACAATGAAAACTACACAGTGAGACACTGAAAACTACACAGTGAGACACTGAAAGCGACAAAGTGAGACATTGAAAACTACACAGTGAGACACTGAAAACTGCAACAGTGAGAACCTGAAAACGACACAGTGAGACAATGAAAGTGACATAGTGAGACACTGAAAACTACACAGTGAGACAATGAAAGTAACATAGTGAGACACTGAAAATACACAGTGAGACACAGAAAACTACAGAGCGACACAATGGAAAATGCACAGTGAGACACAGACAACTATACAGTGAGACACTAAAAACTACGGAGTGAGACAGTGAAAAATACAAAGCGAGGTACTGAAAACTTCACAGTACACAATGAAAACTACACAGCGATACATTGGGAACTACACAGTGAGACACTGAAAACTACACAGTTAGACATTGAAAATGACAGTGAGACACTGAAAACTACACAGTGAGACACTGAAAACGACACAGTGAGACACTGAAAATGACACAGTGAGAGACTGAAAACTACATAGTGAGACACTGAAAACTGCACAGTGAGACACTGAAATCTATACAGTGAGACACTAAAAACTACACAGTGAGACAATGAAAAATACACAGTGAGACAATGAAAACGACTCAGTGAGACACTGAAAGCTTCATAGTGAGATACTGAAAACTACACAGTGAGACACAGAAAACTCCACAGTGACACACTGGAAACTGCACAGTGAGACACTGAAAACTACACAGTTAGACATTGAAAATGACAGTGAGACACTGAAAACTACACAGTGAGACACTGAAAACTACACTGTGAGACACTGAAAACTACACAATGAGACACTGAAAACGACACAGTGAGACACTGAAAATGATACAGTGAGACACTGAAAACTACACAGTGAGACACTGAAAACTGCACAGTGAGACACTAAAAACTACACAATGAGACATTGGGATCTACTCTTTGAGAAACCGAAAAATGCACCGCGAGATATTGGGAACAAGACAGTGAGACACTGAAAACTACACAGTGAGACACTGAAAACTACACAGTGAGACATTGAAAATGACAGTGAGACACTGAAAACTACACAGTGAGACACTGAAAACTACACAATGAGACACTGAAAACGACACAGTGAGACACTGAAAATGATACAGTGAGACACTGAAAACTGCACAGTGAGACACTAAAAACTACACAATGAGACATTTGGGATCTACACTTTGAGAAACCGAAAAATGCACAGCGAGATATTGGGAACTAAAGAGTGAGACACTGAAAACTACACAGTGAGACACTGAAAATTATACAGTGGGACACTGATAACGGCAGAGTGAGTCACTGAGAAATGCATAATGAAAAACTTAAAACTACAGAGAGGCTCTGATAACTGCACAGTGAGAAAGTGCAAATTGCAGTGTAACAATGAAAACTACACAGTGAGACAATGAAAACTATATAGTGAGACACTGAAAACTACAAAGTGAGACACAGAAAACTACACAGTGACACACTGAAAACTGCACAGTGACACACTGAAAACTACACAGTGAGACACTGAAAACGACATAGTGAGACAATGAAAGCGACATAGTGAGACACTGAAAAATACGCAGTGAGACACGAAAACTACACAGTGAGACACTAAAAACTACACAATAAGACAATGGGAACAACACAGTGAGCAACTGAATAATGCACAGCGAGACATTGGGAACTACACAGTGAGACACTCAAAACTACGCAATGAGACAATGAAAACGACACGGTGAGACACTGAAAGTGACATAGTGAGACACTGAAAACTACACAGTGAGACAAAGAAAACTACAAAGCGAGACACTGAAAACTGCACAATGAGACACTGAAAACGATACAGTGAGAAACTGAAAGTGACATAGTGAGACACTGAAAACTACACAGTGAGACACTGAAAACTACACAGTGAGACACTGAAAACTATATAGTGAGACACTGAAACTACACAGCAAGACAATGAAAACTGCACAGTGAGACACTGAAAACTACACAATGAGACATTGGGATCTACAAATTGAGAAACTGAAAAGTGCACAGCGAGATATTGGGAACTATCCAGTTAGACACTGAAAACTACACAGTGAGACACTGAAAATTATACAATGGGACACTGATAACGGCAGAGTGAGTCACTGAGAAATGCATAAAGAAACACTTAAAACTACAGAGAGGCACTGATAACTGCACAGTGAGAAAGTGCAAATTGCAGTGAAACAATGAAAACTACAGAGTGAGACAATGAAAACTACACAGTGAGACACTGAAAACTACACAGTGAGACACTGAAAGCGACATAGTGAGACAATGAAAACTACACAGTGAGACACTGAAAAACTGCACAGTGCGATACTGAAAACTGCAAAGTGAGACACTGAAAACGACACAGTGAGACAATGAAACCGACATAGTGAGACACTGAAAACTACATAGTGAGACACAGAAAACTACACAGTGAGACACTGAAAACTACACAGTGAGATACAGAAAACTATACAGTGACACACTGAAAACTGCACAGTGAGACACTGAAAACTATACAGTGAGACACTAAAAACTATGGAGTGCGACAATGAAAAATACAAAGCGAGGCACTGAAAACATCACAGTACGCAATGAAAACTACACAGTGAGACAATGAAAACAATACAGTGAGACACTGAAAATGTCATAGTGAGATACTGAAAACCACACAGTGAGACACAGAAAACTACACAGTGACACACTGGAAACTGCACAGTGAGATACTGAAAACTACACAGTTAGACATTGAAAAATGACAGTGAGACACTGAAAACTACAGAGTGAGACACTAAAAACTACACAGCAAGACAATGGGGAACAACACAGTGAGAAACTGAATAGTTCACAGCGAGACATTGGGAACTACACAGTGAGACACTCAAAACTACACAATGAGACACAGAAAAAGAACACAGTGAGACACTGAAAGTGACATAGTGAGACACTGAAAACTACACAGTAAGACACTGAAAACTACACAGTGAGACACTGAAAACGATACAGTGAGAAAATGAAAGTGACATAGTGAGACACTGAAAACTACACAGTGAGACACTGAAAACTACACAGTGAGACACTTAAAACTATACAGTGGGACACTGATAACTACACAGTGAGACACTGAAAACTACACAGTCAGACACTGATAACTACACAGTGAGACACTGATAACGGCAGAGTGAGTCACTGAGAAATGCATAATGAAAAACTTAAAACGACAGAGAGGCACTGATAACTGCACAGTGAGAAAGTGCAAATTGCAGTGAAACAATGAAAACTACACAGTGAGACACTGAAAACTACACAGTTAGACATTGAAAATGACAGTGAGACACTGAAAACTACACAGTGAGACACTGAAAACGACACAGTGAGACACTGAAAATGACACAGTGAGACACTGAAAACTACATAGTGAGACACTGAAAACTGCACAGTGAGACACTGAAAACTATACAGTGAGGCACTAAAAACTACACAGTGAGACAATGAAAAATACACAGTAAGACAATGAAAACGACTCAGTGAGACACTGAATGCTTCATAGTGAGATACTGAAAACTACACAGTGAGACACAGAAAACTCCACAGTGACACACTGGAAACTGCACAGTGAGACACTGAAAACTACTCAGTTAGACATTGAAAATGACAGTGAGACACTGAAAACTACACAGTGAGACACTGAAAACTAAACAGTGAGACACTGAAAACTACACAATGAGACACTGAAAACGACACAGTGAGACACTGAAATGATACAGTGAGACACTGAAAACTACACAGTGAGACACTGAAAACTACACAGTGAGACATTGAAAATGACAGTGAGACACTGAAAACTACACAGTGAGACACTGAAAACTACACAGTGAGACACTGAAAACGACACAATGAGACACTGAAAACGACACAGTGAGACACTGAAAATGATACAGTGAGACACTGAAAACTACACAGTGAGACACTGAAAACTGCACAGTGAGACACTAAAAACTACACAATGAGACATTTGGGATCTACACTTTGAGAAACCGAAAAATGCACAGCGAGATATTGGGAACTATACAGTGAGACACTGAAAACTACACAGTGAGACACTGAAAAGTACACAGTGAGACATTGAAAATGACAGTGAGACACTGAAAACTACACAGTGAGACACTGAAAACTACACAGTGAGACACTGAAAACGACACAATGAGACACTGAAAACGACACAGTGAGACACTGAAAATGATACAGTGAGACACTGAAAACTACACAGTGAGACACTGAAAACTGCACAGTGAGACACTAAAAACTACACAATGAGACATTTGGGATCTACACTTTGAGAAACCGAAAAATGCACAGCGAGATATTGGGAACTATACAGTGAGACATTGAAAATTACACAGTGAGACACTGAAAATTATACAGTGGGACACTGATAACGGCAGAGTGAGTCACTGAGAAATGCATAATGAAAAACTTAAAACTACAGAGAGGCACTGATAACCGCACAGTGAGAAAGTGCAAATTGCAGTGAAACAATGAAAACTACACAGTGAGACAATGAAAACTACACAGTGAGACACTGAAAACTACACAGTGAGACACTGAAAGCGACAAAGTGAGACATTGAAAACTACACAGTGAGACACTGAAAACTGCACAGTGAGAACCTGAAAACGACACAGTGAGACAATGAAAGTGACATAGTGAGACACTGAAAACTACACAGTGAGACAATGAAAGTAACATAGTGAGACACTGAAAACTACACAGTGAGACACAGAAAACTACAGAGCGACACAATGGAAAATGCACAGTGAGACACAGACAACTATACAGTGAGACACTAAAAACTACGGAGTGAGACAGTGAAAAATACAAAGCGAGGTACTGAAAACTTCACAGTACACAATGAAAACTACACAGCGATACATTGGGAACTACACAGTGAGACACTGAAAACTACACAGTTAGACATTGAAAATGACAGTGAGACACTGAAAACTACACAGTGAGACACTGAAAACGACACAGTGAGACACTGAAAATGACACAGTGAGAGACTGAAAACTACATAGTGAGACACTGAAAACTGCACAGTGAGACACTGAAATCTATACAGTGAGACACTAAAAACTACACAGTGAGACAATGAAAAATACACAGTGAGACAATGAAAACGACTCAGTGAGACACTGAAAGCTTCATAGTGAGATACTGAAAACTACACAGTGAGACACAGAAAACTCCACAGTGACACACTGGAAACTGCACAGTGAGACACTGAAAACTACACAGTTAGACATTGAAAATGACAGTGAGACACTGAAAACTACACAGTGAGACACTGAAAACTAAACAGTGAGACACTGAAAACTACACAATGAGACACTGAAAACGACACAGTGAGACACTGAAAATGATACAGTGAGACACTGAAAACTACACAGTGAGACACTGAAAACTGCACAGTGAGACACTAAAAACTACACAATGAGACATTGGGATCTACTCTTTGAGAAACCGAAAAATGCACCGCGAGATATTGGGAACAAGACAGTGAGACACTGAAAACTACACAGTGAGACACTGAAAACTACACAGTGAGACATTGAAAATGACAGTGAGACACTGAAAACTACACAGTGAGACACTGAAAACTACACAATGAGACACTGAAAACGACACAGTGAGACACTGAAAATGATACAGTGAGACACTGAAAACTACACAGTGAGACATTTGGGATCTACACTTTGAGAAACCGAAAAATGCACAGCGAGATATTGGGAACTATACAGTGAGACACTGAAAACTACACAGTGAGACACTGAAAATTATACAGTGGGACACTGATAACGGCAGAGTGAGTCACTGAGAAATGCATAATGAAAAACTTAAAACTACAGAGAGGCTCTGATAACTGCACAGTGAGAAAGTGCAAATTGCAGTGTAACAATGAAAACTACACAGTGAGACAATGAAAACTATACAGTGAGACACTGAAAACTACAAAGTGAGACACAGAAAACTACACAGTGACACACTGAAAACTGCACAGTGACACACTGAAAACTACACAGTAAGACACTGAAAACGACATAGTGAGACAATGAAAGCGACATAGTGAGACACTGAAAACTACGCAGTGAGACACGAAAACTACACAGTGAGACACTAAAAACTACACAATAAGACAATGGGAACAACACAGTGAGCAACTGAATAATGCACAGCGAGACATTGGGAACTACACAGTGAGACACTCAAAACTACACAATGAGACACTCAAAACAACACAGTGAGACACTGAAAACGATACAGTGAGAAAATGAAAGTGACATAGTGAGACACTGAAAAACTACACAGTGAGACACTGAAAACTACACAGTGAGACACTTAAAACTATACAGTGGGACACTGATAACTACACAGTGAGACACTGAAAACTACACAGTCAGACACTGATAACTACACAGTGAGACACTGATAACGGCAGAGTGAGTCACTGAGAAATGCATAATGAAAAATTTAAACTACAGAGAGGCACTGATAACTGCACAGTGAGAAAGTGCAAATTGCAGTGAAACAATGAAAACTACACAGTGAGACACTGAAAACTACACAGTTAGACATTGAAAATGACAGTGAGACACTGAAAACTACACAGTGAGACACTGAAAACGACACAGTGAGACACTGAAAATGACACAGTGAGACACTGAAAACTACATAGTGAGACACTGAAAACTGCACAGTGAGACACTGAAAACTATACAGTGAGACACTAAAAACTACACAGTGAGACAATGAAAAATACACAGTAAGACAATGAAAACGACTCAGTGAGACACTGAAAGCTTCATAGTGAGATACTGAAAACTACACAGTGAGACACAGAAAACTCCACAGTGACACACTGGAAACTGCACAGTGAGACACTGAAAACTACACAGTTAGACATTGAAAATGACAGTGAGACACTGAAAACTACACAGTGAGACACTGAAAACTAAACAGTGAGACACTGAAAACTACACAATGAAACACTGAAAACGACACAGTGAGACACTGAAAATGATACAGTGAGACACTGAAAACTACACAGTGAGACACTGAAAACAGCACAGTGAGGCACTAAAAACTACACAATGAGACATTGGGATCTACTCTTTGAGAAACCGAAAAATGCACCGCGAGATATTGGGAACAAGACAGTGAGACACTGAAAACTACACAGTGAGACACTGAAAACTACACAGTGAGACATTGAAAATGACAGTGAGACACTGAAAACTACACAGTGAGACACTAAAAACTACACAATGAGACACTGAAAACAGCACAGTGAGACACTAAAAACTACACAATGAGACATTGGGATCTACTCTTTGAGAAACCGAAAAATGCACCGCGAGATATTGGGAACAAGACAGTGAGACACTGAAAACTACACAGTGAGACACTGAAAACTACACAGTGAGACATTGAAAATGACAGTGAGACACTGAAAACTACACAGTGAGACACTGAAAACTACACAATGAGACACTGAAAACGACACAGTGAGACACTGAAAATGATACAGTGAGACACTGAAAACTACACAGTGAGACATTTGGGATCTACACTTTGAGAAACCGAAAAATGCACAGCGAGATATTGGGAACTATACAGTGAGACACTGAATACTACACAGTGAGACACTGAAAATTATACAGTGGGACACTGATAACGGCAGAGTGAGTCACTGAGAAATGCATAATGAAAAACTTAAAACTACAGAGAGGCTCTGATAACTGCACAGTGAGAAAGTGCAAATTGCAGTGTAACAATGAAAACTACACAGTGAGACAATGAAAACTATATAGTGAGACACTGAAAACTACAAAGTGAGACACAGAAAAACTACACAGTGACACACTGAAAACTGCACAGTGACACACTGAAAACTACACAGTGAGACACTGAAAACGACATAGTGAGACAATGAAAGCGACATAGTGAGACACTGAAAACTACGCAGTGAGACACGAAAACTACACAGTGAGACACTAAAAACTACACAATAAGACAATGGGAACAACACAGTGAGCAACTGAATAATGCACAGCGAGACATTGGGAACTACACAGTGAGACACTCAAAACTACGCAATGAGACAATGAAAACGACACGGTGAGACACTGAAAGTGACATAGTGAGACACTGAAAACTACACAGTGAGACAAAGAAAACTACAAAGCGAGACACTGAAAACTGCACAATGAGACACTGAAAACGATACAGTGAGAAACTGAAAGTGACATAGTGAGACACTGAAAACTACACAGTGAGACACTGAAAACTACACAGTGAGACACTGAAAACTATATAGTGAGACACTGAAACTACACAGCAAGACAATGAAAACTGCACAGTGAGACACTGAAAACTACACAATGAGACATTGGGATCTACAAATTGAGAAACTGAAAAGTGCACAGCGAGATATTGGGAACTATCCAGTTAGACACTGAAAACTACACAGTGAGACACTGAAAATTATACAATGGGACACTGATAACGGCAGAGTGAGTCACTGAGAAATGCATAAAGAAATACTTATAACTACAGAGAGGCACTGATAACTGCACAGTGAGAAAGTGCAAATTGCAGTGAAACAATGAAAACTACAGAGTGAGACAATGAAAACTACACAGTGAGACACTGAAAACTACACAGTGAGACACTGAAAGCGACATAGTGAGACACTGAAAACTACACAGTGAGACACTGAAAACTGCACAGTGCGACACTGAAAACTGCAAAGTGAGACACTGAAAACGACACAGTGAGACAATGAAAGCGACATAGTGAGACACTGAAAAACTACATAGTGAGACACAGAAAACTACACAGTGGGACACTGAAAACTACACAGTGAGATACAGAAAACTATACAGTGAGACACTGAAAACTGCACAGTGAGACACTGAAAACTATACAGTGAGACACTAAAAACTATGGAGTGAGACAATGAAAAATACAAAGCTAGGTACTGAAAACATCACAGTACGCAATGAAAACTACACAGTGAGACAATGAAAACAATAACAGTGAGACACTGAAAATGTCATAGTGAGATACTGAAAACCAAACAGTGAGACACAGAAAACTACACAGTGACACACTGGAAACTGCACAGTGAGATACTGAAAACTACACAGTTAGACATTGAAAATGACAGTGAGACACTGAAAACTACAGAGTGAGACACTAAAAACTACACAGCAAGACAATGGGAACAACACAGTGAGAAACTGAATAGTGCACAGCGAGACATTGGGAACTACACAGTGAGACAATCAAAACTACACAATGAGACACTGAAAACGACACAGTGAGACACTGAAAGTGACATAGTGAGACACTGAAAACTACACAGTAAGACACTGAAAACTACACAGTGAGACACTGAAAACGATACAGTGAGAAAATGAAAGTGACATAGTGAGACACTGAAAACTACACAGTGAGACACTGAAAACTACACAGTGAGACACTTAAAACTATACAGTGGGACACTGATAACTACACAGTGAGACACTGAAAATTACACAGTCAGACACTGATAACAACACAGTGAGACACTGAAAACGGCAGAGTGAGTCACTGAGAAATGCATAATGAAAAACTTAAAACTAAAGAGAGGCACTGATAACTGCACAGTGAGAAAGTGCAAATTGCAGTGAAACAATGAAAACTACACAGTGAGACACTGAAAACTACACAGTTAGACATTGAAAATGACAGTGAGACACTGAAAACTACACAGTGAGACACTGAAAACGACACAGTGAGACACTGAAAATGACACAGTGAGACACTGAAAAACTACATAGTGAGACACTGAAAACTGCACAGTGAGACACTGAAAACTAGACAGTGAGACACTAAAAACTACACAGTGAGACAATGAAAAATACACAGTAAGACAATGAAAACGACTCAGTGAGACACTGAAAGCTTCATAGTGAGATACTGAAAACTACACAGTGAGACACAGAAAACTCCACAGTGACACACTGGAAACTGCACAGTGAGACACTGAAAACTACACAGTTAGACATTGAAAATGACAGTGAGACACTGAAAACTACACAGTGAGACACTGAAAACTAAACAGTGAGACACTGAAAACTACACAATGAGACACTGAAAACGACACAGTGAGACACTGAAAATGATACAGTGAGACACTGAAAACTACACAGTGAGACACTGAAAACTACACAGTGAGACATTGAAAATGACAGTGAGACACTGAAAACAACACAGTGAGACATTGAAAACTACACAGTGAGACACTGAAAACGACACAATGAGACACTGAAAACGACACAGTGAGACACTGAAAATGATACAGTGAGACACTGAAAACTACACAGTGAGACACTGAAAACTGCACAGTGAGACACTAAAAACTACACAATGAGACATTTGGGATCTACACTTTGAGAAACCGAAAAATGCACAGCGAGATATTGGGAACTATACAGTGAGACACTGAAAACTACACAGTGAGACACTGAAAACTACACAGTGAGACATTGAAAATGACAGTGAGACACTGAAAACTACACAGTGAGACACTGAAAACTACACAGTGAGACACTGAAAACGACACAATGAGACACTGAAAACGACACAGTGAGACACTGAAAATGATACAGTGAGACACTGAAAACTACACAGTGAGACACTGAAAACTGCACAGTGAGACACTAAAAACTACACAATGAGACATTTGGGATCTACACTTTGAGAAACCGAAAAATGCACAGCGAGATATTGGGAACTATACAGTGAGACACTGAAAACTACACAGTGAGACACTGAAAATTATACAGTGGGACACTGATAACGGCAGAGTGAGTCACTGAGAAATGCATAATGAAAAACTGAAAACTACAGAGAGGCACTGATTACCGCACAGTGAGAAAGTGCAAATTGCAGTGAAACAATGAAAACTACACAGTGAGACAATGAAAACTACACAGTGAGACACTGAAAACTACACAGTGAGACACTGAAAGCGACAAAGTGAGACATTGAAAACTACACAGTGAGACACTGAAAACTGCACAGTGAGAACCTGAAAACGACACAGTGAGACAATGAAAGTGACATAGTGAGACACTGAAAGCAACACAGTGAGACAATGAAAGTAACATAGTGAGACACTGAAAACTACACAGTGAGACACAGAAAACTACAGAGCGACACAATGGAAAATGCACAGTGAGACACAGACAACTATACAGTGAGACACTAAAAACTACGGAGTGAGACAGTGAAAAATACAAAGCGAGGTACTGAAAACTTCACAGTACACAATGAAAACTACACAGCGATACATTGGGAACTACACAGTGAGACACTGAAAACTACACAGTTAGACATTGAAAATGACAGTGAGACACTGAAAACTACACAGTGAGACACTGAAAACGACACAGTGAGACACTGAAAATGACACAGTGAGAGACTGAAAACTACATAGTGAGACACTGAAAACTGCACAGTGAGACACTGAAATCTATACAGTGAGACACTAAAAACTACACAGTGAGACAATGAAAAATACACAGTGAGACAATGAAAACGACTCAGTGAGACACTGAAAGCTTCATAGTGAGATACTGAAAACTACACAGTGAGACACAGAAAACTCCACAGTGACACACTGGAAACTGCACAGTGAGACACTGAAAACTACACAGTTAGACATTGAAAATGACAGTGAGACACTGAAAACTACACAGTGAGACACTGAAAACTAAACAGTGAGACACTGAAAAATACACAATGAGACACTGAAAACGACACAGTGAGACACTGAAAATGATACAGTGAGACACTGAAAACTACACAGTGAGGACACTGAAAACTGCACAGTGAGACACTAAAAACTACACAATGAGACATTGGGATCTACTCTTTGAGAAACCGAAAAATGCACCGCGAGATATTGGGAACAAGACAGTGAGACACTGAAAACTACACAGTGAGACACTGAAAACTACACAGTGAGACATTGAAAATGACAGTGAGACACTGAAAACTACACAGTGAGACACTGAAAACTACACAATGAGACACTGAAAACGACACAGTGAGACACTGAAAATGATACAGTGAGACACTGAAAACTACACAGTGAGACATTTGGGATCTACACTTTGAGAAACCGAAAAATGCACAGCGAGATATTGGGAACTACACAGTGAGACACTGAAAACTACACAGTTAGACATTGAAAATGACAGTGAGACACTGAAAACTACACAGTGAGACACTGAAAACTACACAATGAGACACTGAAAACGACACAGTGAGACACTGAAAATGACACAGTGAGACACTGAAAAGTACACAGTGAGACACTGAAAACTGCACAGTGAGACACTGAAAACTATACACTGAGACACTAAAAACTACTCAGTGAGACAATGAAAACTACACAGTGAGACAATGAAAACGACTCAGTGAGACACTGAAAGCTTCATAGTGAGATACTGAAAACTACACAGTGAGACACAGAAAACTCCACAGTGACACACTGGAAACTGCACAGTGAGACACTGAAAACTACACAGTTAGACATTGAAAATGACAGTGAGACACTGAAAACTACACAGTGAGACACTGAAAACTACACAGTGAGACACTGAAAACGACACAATGAGACACTGAAAACGACACAGTGAGACACTGAAAATGATACAGTGAGACACTGAAAACTACACAGTGAGACACTGAAAACTGCACAGTGAGACACTGAAAACTACACAATGAGACATTGGGATCTACACTTTGAGAAACCGAAAAATGCACCGCGAGATATTGGGAACTATACAGTGAGACACTCAAAACTCCACAATGAGACAGTGAAAACTACACAGTGAGACATTGAAAGTGACAGTGAGACACTGAAAACTACACAGTGAGACACTGAAACCTACACATTGAGACACTGAAACCTACACAATGAGACACTGAAAACGATACAGTGAGACACTGAAAATGATACAGTGAGACACTGAAAACTACAAAGTGAGACACTGAAAGCGACATAGTGAGACACTGAAAACTACACAGTGAGACACTGAAAACTGCACAGTGAGGCACTGAAAACTGCAAAGTGAGACACTGAAAACTGCAAAGTGAGACACTGAAAACGACACAGTGAGACAATGAAAGCTACATAGTGAGACACTGAAAACTACATAGTGAGACACAGAAAACTACACAGTGAGACACTGAAAACTACACAGTAAGATACAGAAAACTATACAGTGACACACTGAAAACTGCACAGTGAGACACTGAAAACTATACAGTGAGACACTAAAAACTATGGAGTGGGACAATGAAAAATACAAAGCGAGGTACTGAAAACATCACAGTACGCAATGAAAACTACACAGTGAGACAATGAAAACAATACAGTGAGACACTGAAAATGTCATAGTGAGATACTGAAAACCACACAGTGAGACACAGAAAACTACACAGTGACACACTGGAAACTGCACAGTGAGACACTGAAAACTACACAGTTAGACATTGAAAATGACAGTGAGACACTGAAAACTACAGAGTGAGACACTAAAAACTACACAATGAGACAATGGGAACAACACAGTGAGAAACTGAATAGTGCACAGCGAGACATTGGGAACTACACAGTGAGACACTCAAAACTACACAATGAGACACTGAAAAAGACACAGTGAGACATTGAAAGTGACATAGTGATACACTGAAAACTACACGGTGAGACACTGAAAACTACACAGTGAGACACTGAAAACTGCACAGTGAGAAACTGAAAACGACACAGTGAGAAAATGAAAGTGACATAGTGAGACACTGAAAAATACACAGTGAGACACAGAAAACTACACAGTGACACACTGAAAAATGCACAGTGAGACATTGAAAACTATACAGTGAGACAATAAAAACTACGGAGTGAGACAGTGAAAAATACAAAGCGAGGGTACTGAAAACTTCACAGTACACAATGAAAACTACACAGCGATACTTTGGGAACTACACAGTGAGACACTGAAAACTACACAGTTAGACATTGAAAATGACAGTGAGACACTGAAAACTACAAAGTGAGACACTGAAAACGACACAGTGAGACACTGAAAACTACACAATGAAACACTGAAAACGACACAGTGAGACACTGAAAATGACACAGTGAGACATTGAAAATTACACAGTGCGACACTGAAAACTCCACAGTGAGACACTGAAAACTACACAGTGAGACAATGAAAACTACACAGTGAGACAATGAAAACGACTTAGTGAGACACTGAAAGCTTCATAGTGAGATACTGAAAACTACACAGAGAGACACAGAAAACTCCACAGTGACACACTGGAAACTGCACAGTGAGACACTGAAAACTACACAGTTAGACATTGAAAATGACAGTGAGACACTGAAAACTACACAGTGAGACACTGAAAACTAAACAGTGAGACACTGAAAACTACACAATGAGACACTGAAAACGACACAGTGAGACACTGAAAATGATACAGTGAGACACTGAAAACTACACAGTGAGACACTGAAAACTGCACAGTGAGACACTAAAAACTACACAATGAGACATTGGGATCTACTCTTTGAGAAACCGAAAAATGCACCGCGAGATATTGGGAACTATACAGTGAGACACTGAAAACTACACAGTGAGACACTGAAAACTACACAGTGAGACATTGAAAATGACAGTGAGACACTGAAAACTACACAGTGAGACACTGAAAACTACACTGTGAGACACTGAAAACTACACAATGAGACACTGATAACGACACAGTGAGACACTGAAAATGATACAGTGAGACACTGAAAACTACACAGTGAGACACTGAAAACTGCACAGTGAGACACTAAAAACTACACAATGAGACATTGGGATCTACACTTTGAGAAACCGAAAAATGCACAGCGAGATATTGGGAACTATACAGTGAGACACTGAAAACTACACAGTGAGACACTGAAAATTATACAGTGGGACACTGATAACGGCAGAGTGAGTCACTGAGAAATGCATAATGAAAAACTTAAAACTACAGAGAGGCTCTGATAACTGCACAGTGAGAAAGTGCAAATTGCTGTGTAACAATGAAAACTACACAGTGAGACAATGAAAACGACATAGTGAGACACTGAAAACTACACAGTGAGACACAGAAAACTATACAGTGACACACTGAAAACTGCACAGTGACACACTGAAAACTACACAGTGAGACACTGAAAACGACATAGTGAGACAATGAAAGCGACATAGTGAGACACTGAAAACTACACAATGAGACACTGAAAACTACACAGTGAGACACTAAAAACTACACAATAAGACAATGGGAACAACACAGTGAGCAACTGAATAATGCACAGCGAGACATTGGGAACTACACAGTGAGACCCTCAAAACTACGCAATGAGACAATGAAAACGACACGGTGAGACACTGAAAGTGACATAGTGAGACACTGAAAACTACACAGTGAGACAAAGAAAACTACAAAGCGAGACACTGAAAACTGCACAATGAGACACTGAAAACGATACAGTGAGAAACTGAAAGTGACATAGTGAGATACTGAAAACTACACAGTGAGACACTGAAAACTACAAAGTGAGACACTGAAAACTATATAGTGAGACACTGAAACTACACAGCAAGACAATGAAAACTGCACAGTGAGACACTGAAAACTACACAATGAGACATTGGGATCTACAAATTGAGAAACTGAAAAGTGCACAGCGAGATATTGGGAACTATCCAGTGAGACACCGAAAACAACACAGTGAGACACTGAAAATTATACAATGGGACACTGATAACGGCAGAGTGAGTCACTGAGAAATGCATAAAGAAACACTTAAAACTACAGAGAGGCACTGATAACTGCACAGTGAGAAAGTGCAAATTGCAGTGAAACAATGAAAACTACAGAGTGAGACAATGAAAACGACACAGTGAGACACTGAAAACTACACAGTGAGACACTGAAAGCGACATAGTGAGACACTGAAAACTGCAAAGTGAGACACTGAAAACGACACACTGAGACAATGAAAGCGACATTGTGAGACAATGAAAACTACATAGTGAGACACAGAAAACTACACAGTGAGACACGGAAAACTACACAGTGAGATACAGAAAACTATACAGTGACACACTGAAAACTGCACAGTGAGACACTGAAAACTATACAGTGAGACACTAAAACCTACGGAGTGAGACAATGAAAAATACAAAGCGACGTACTGAAAACATCACAGTACGCAATGAAAACTACACAGTGAGACAATGAAAACAATACAGTGAGACACTGAAAATGTCATAGTGAGATACTGAAAACCACACAGTGAGACACAGAAAACTGCACAGTGACACACTGGAAACTGCACAGTGAGACACTGAAAACTACACAGTTAGACATTGAAAATGACAGTGAGACACTGAAAACTACAGAGTGAGACACTAAAAACTACACAATGAGACAATGGGAACAACACAGTGAGAAACTGAATAGTGCACAGCGAGACATTGGGAAGTACCCAGTGAGACACTCAAAACTACACAATGAGACACTGAAAAAGACACAGTGAGACACTGAAAGTGACATAGTGAGACACTGAAAACTACACAGTAAGACACTGAAAACTACACAGTGAGACACTGAAAACGATACAGTGAGAAAATGAAAGTGACATAGTGAGACACTGAAAACTACACAGTGAGACACTGAAAACTGCACAGTGAGACACTGAAAACTATACAGTGGGACACTGATAACTACACAGTGAGACACTGAAAACTACACAGTCAGACACTGATAACTACACAGTGAGACACTGATAACGGCAGAGTGAGTCACTAAGAAATGCAGAATGAAAAACTTAAAACTACAGAGGGGCACTGATAACTGCACAGTGAGAAAGTGCAAATTGCAGTGAAACAATGAAAACTACACAGTGAGACAATGAAAACTACACAGTGAGACACTGAAAACTACACAGTGAGACACTGAAAGCGACATAGTGAGACATTGAAGACTACACAGTGAGACACTGAAAACTGCACAGTGAGAAACTGAAAACGACACAGTGAGACAATGAAAGTGACATAGTGTGATACTGAAAACTACACAGTGAGACAATGAAAGTAACATAGTGAGACACTGAAAACTACAAAGTGAGACACTGAAAACGACACAGTGAGACACTGAAAACTACACAATGAAACACTGAAAACGACACAGTGAGACACTGAAAATGACACAGTGAGACATTGAAAATTACACAGTGCGACACTGAAAACTCCACAGTGAGACACTGAAAACTACACAGTGAGACAATGAAAACTACACAGTGAGACAATGAAAACGACTTAGTGAGACACTGAAAGCTTCATAGTGAGATACTGAAAACTACACAGAGAGACACAGAAAACTCCACAGTGACACACTGGAAACTGCACAGTGAGACACTGAAAACTACACAGTTAGACATTGAAAATGACAGTGAGACACTGAAAACTACACAGTGAGACACTGAAAACTAAACAGTGAGACACTGAAAACTACACAATGAGACACTGAAAACGACACAGTGAGACACTGAAAATGATACAGTGAGACACTGAAAACTACACAGTGAGACACTGAAAACTGCACAGTGAGACACTAAAAACTACACAATGAGACATTGGGATCTACTCTTTGAGAAACCGAAAAATGCACCGCGAGATATTGGGAACTATACAGTGAGACACTGAAAACTACACAGTGAGACACTGAAAACTACACAGTGAGACATTGAAAATGACAGTGAGACACTGAAAACTACACAGTGAGACACTGAAAACTACACTGTGAGACACTGAAAACTACACAATGAGACACTGATAACGACACAGTGAGACACTGAAAATGATACAGTGAGACACTGAAAACTACACAGTGAGACACTGAAAACTGCACAGTGAGACACTAAAAACTACACAATGAGACATTGGGATCTACACTTTGAGAAACCGAAAAATGCACAGCGAGATATTGGGAACTATACAGTGAGACACTGAAAACTACACAGTGAGACACTGAAAATTATACAGTGGGACACTGATAACGGCAGAGTGAGTCACTGAGAAATGCATAATGAAAAACTTAAAACTACAGAGAGGCTCTGATAACTGCACAGTGAGAAAGTGCAAATTGCTGTGTAACAATGAAAACTACACAGTGAGACAATGAAAACGACATAGTGAGACACTGAAAACTACACAGTGAGACACAGAAAACTATACAGTGACACACTGAAAACTGCACAGTGACACACTGAAAACTACACAGTGAGACACTGAAAACGACATAGTGAGACAATGAAAGCGACATAGTGAGACACTGAAAACTACACAATGAGACACTGAAAACTACACAGTGAGACACTAAAAACTACACAATAAGACAATGGGAACAACACAGTGAGCAACTGAATAATGCACAGCGAGACATTGGGAACTACACAGTGAGACCCTCAAAACTACGCAATGAGACAATGAAAACGACACGGTGAGACACTGAAAGTGACATAGTGAGACACTGAAAACTACACAGTGAGACAAAGAAAACTACAAAGCGAGACACTGAAAACTGCACAATGAGACACTGAAAACGATACAGTGAGAAACTGAAAGTGACATAGTGAGATACTGAAAACTACACAGTGAGACACTGAAAACTACAAAGTGAGACACTGAAAACTATATAGTGAGACACTGAAACTACACAGCAAGACAATGAAAACTGCACAGTGAGACACTGAAAACTACACAATGAGACATTGGGATCTACAAATTGAGAAACTGAAAAGTGCACAGCGAGATATTGGGAACTATCCAGTGAGACACCGAAAACAACACAGTGAGACACTGAAAATTATACAATGGGACACTGATAACGGCAGAGTGAGTCACTGAGAAATGCATAAAGAAACACTTAAAACTACAGAGAGGCACTGATAACTGCACAGTGAGAAAGTGCAAATTGCAGTGAAACAATGAAAACTACAGAGTGAGACAATGAAAACGACACAGTGAGACACTGAAAACTACACAGTGAGACACTGAAAGCGACATAGTGAGACACTGAAAACTGCAAAGTGAGACACTGAAAACGACACACTGAGACAATGAAAGCGACATTGTGAGACAATGAAAACTACATAGTGAGACACAGAAAACTACACAGTGAGACACGGAAAACTACACAGTGAGATACAGAAAACTATACAGTGACACACTGAAAACTGCACAGTGAGACACTGAAAACTATACAGTGAGACACTAAAACCTACGGAGTGAGACAATGAAAAATACAAAGCGACGTACTGAAAACATCACAGTACGCAATGAAAACTACACAGTGAGACAATGAAAACAATACAGTGAGACACTGAAAATGTCATAGTGAGATACTGAAAACCACACAGTGAGACACAGAAAACTGCACAGTGACACACTGGAAACTGCACAGTGAGACACTGAAAACTACACAGTTAGACATTGAAAATGACAGTGAGACACTGAAAACTACAGAGTGAGACACTAAAAACTACACAATGAGACAATGGGAACAACACAGTGAGAAACTGAATAGTGCACAGCGAGACATTGGGAAGTACCCAGTGAGACACTCAAAACTACACAATGAGACACTGAAAAAGACACAGTGAGACACTGAAAGTGACATAGTGAGACACTGAAAACTACACAGTAAGACACTGAAAACTACACAGTGAGACACTGAAAACGATACAGTGAGAAAATGAAAGTGACATAGTGAGACACTGAAAACTACACAGTGAGACACTGAAAACTGCACAGTGAGACACTGAAAACTATACAGTGGGACACTGATAACTACACAGTGAGACACTGAAAACTACACAGTCAGACACTGATAACTACACAGTGAGACACTGATAACGGCAGAGTGAGTCACTAAGAAATGCAGAATGAAAAACTTAAAACTACAGAGGGGCACTGATAACTGCACAGTGAGAAAGTGCAAATTGCAGTGAAACAATGAAAACTACACAGTGAGACAATGAAAACTACACAGTGAGACACTGAAAACTACACAGTGAGACACTGAAAGCGACATAGTGAGACATTGAAGACTACACAGTGAGACACTGAAAACTGCACAGTGAGAAACTGAAAACGACACAGTGAGACAATGAAAGTGACATAGTGTGATACTGAAAACTACACAGTGAGACAATGAAAGTAACATAGTGAGACACTGAAAACTACAAAGTGAGACACTGAAAACGACACAGTGAGACACTGAAAACTACACAATGAAACACTGAAAACGACACAGTGAGACACTGAAAATGACACAGTGAGACATTGAAAATTACACAGTGCGACACTGAAAACTCCACAGTGAGACACTGAAAACTACACAGTGAGACAATGAAAACTACACAGTGAGACAATGAAAACGACTTAGTGAGACACTGAAAGCTTCATAGTGAGATACTGAAAACTACACAGAGAGACACAGAAAACTCCACAGTGACACACTGGAAACTGCACAGTGAGACACTGAAAACTACACAGTTAGACATTGAAAATGACAGTGAGACACTGAAAACTACACAGTGAGACACTGAAAACTAAACAGTGAGACACTGAAAACTACACAATGAGACACTGAAAACGACACAGTGAGACACTGAAAATGATACAGTGAGACACTGAAAACTACACAGTGAGACACTGAAAACTGCACAGTGAGACACTAAAAACTACACAATGAGACATTGGGATCTACTCTTTGAGAAACCGAAAAATGCACCGCGAGATATTGGGAACTATACAGTGAGACACTGAAAACTACACAGTGAGACACTGAAAACTACACAGTGAGACATTGAAAATGACAGTGAGACACTGAAAACTACACAGTGAGACACTGAAAACTACACTGTGAGACACTGAAAACTACACAATGAGACACTGATAACGACACAGTGAGACACTGAAAATGATACAGTGAGACACTGAAAACTACACAGTGAGACACTGAAAACTGCACAGTGAGACACTAAAAACTACACAATGAGACATTGGGATCTACACTTTGAGAAACCGAAAAATGCACAGCGAGATATTGGGAACTATACAGTGAGACACTGAAAACTACACAGTGAGACACTGAAAATTATACAGTGGGACACTGATAACGGCAGAGTGAGTCACTGAGAAATGCATAATGAAAAACTTAAAACTACAGAGAGGCTCTGATAACTGCACAGTGAGAAAGTGCAAATTGCTGTGTAACAATGAAAACTACACAGTGAGACAATGAAAACGACATAGTGAGACACTGAAAACTACACAGTGAGACACAGAAAACTATACAGTGACACACTGAAAACTGCACAGTGACACACTGAAAACTACACAGTGAGACACTGAAAACGACATAGTGAGACAATGAAAGCGACATAGTGAGACACTGAAAACTACACAATGAGACACTGAAAACTACACAGTGAGACACTAAAAACTACACAATAAGACAATGGGAACAACACAGTGAGCAACTGAATAATGCACAGCGAGACATTGGGAACTACACAGTGAGACCCTCAAAACTACGCAATGAGACAATGAAAACGACACGGTGAGACACTGAAAGTGACATAGTGAGACACTGAAAACTACACAGTGAGACAAAGAAAACTACAAAGCGAGACACTGAAAACTGCACAATGAGACACTGAAAACGATACAGTGAGAAACTGAAAGTGACATAGTGAGATACTGAAAACTACACAGTGAGACACTGAAAACTACAAAGTGAGACACTGAAAACTATATAGTGAGACACTGAAACTACACAGCAAGACAATGAAAACTGCACAGTGAGACACTGAAAACTACACAATGAGACATTGGGATCTACAAATTGAGAAACTGAAAAGTGCACAGCGAGATATTGGGAACTATCCAGTGAGACACCGAAAACAACACAGTGAGACACTGAAAATTATACAATGGGACACTGATAACGGCAGAGTGAGTCACTGAGAAATGCATAAAGAAACACTTAAAACTACAGAGAGGCACTGATAACTGCACAGTGAGAAAGTGCAAATTGCAGTGAAACAATGAAAACTACAGAGTGAGACAATGAAAACGACACAGTGAGACACTGAAAACTACACAGTGAGACACTGAAAGCGACATAGTGAGACACTGAAAACTGCAAAGTGAGACACTGAAAACGACACACTGAGACAATGAAAGCGACATTGTGAGACAATGAAAACTACATAGTGAGACACAGAAAACTACACAGTGAGACACGGAAAACTACACAGTGAGATACAGAAAACTATACAGTGACACACTGAAAACTGCACAGTGAGACACTGAAAACTATACAGTGAGACACTAAAACCTACGGAGTGAGACAATGAAAAATACAAAGCGACGTACTGAAAACATCACAGTACGCAATGAAAACTACACAGTGAGACAATGAAAACAATACAGTGAGACACTGAAAATGTCATAGTGAGATACTGAAAACCACACAGTGAGACACAGAAAACTGCACAGTGACACACTGGAAACTGCACAGTGAGACACTGAAAACTACACAGTTAGACATTGAAAATGACAGTGAGACACTGAAAACTACAGAGTGAGACACTAAAAACTACACAATGAGACAATGGGAACAACACAGTGAGAAACTGAATAGTGCACAGCGAGACATTGGGAAGTACCCAGTGAGACACTCAAAACTACACAATGAGACACTGAAAAAGACACAGTGAGACACTGAAAGTGACATAGTGAGACACTGAAAACTACACAGTAAGACACTGAAAACTACACAGTGAGACACTGAAAACGATACAGTGAGAAAATGAAAGTGACATAGTGAGACACTGAAAACTACACAGTGAGACACTGAAAACTGCACAGTGAGACACTGAAAACTATACAGTGGGACACTGATAACTACACAGTGAGACACTGAAAACTACACAGTCAGACACTGATAACTACACAGTGAGACACTGATAACGGCAGAGTGAGTCACTAAGAAATGCAGAATGAAAAACTTAAAACTACAGAGGGGCACTGATAACTGCACAGTGAGAAAGTGCAAATTGCAGTGAAACAATGAAAACTACACAGTGAGACAATGAAAACTACACAGTGAGACACTGAAAACTACACAGTGAGACACTGAAAGCGACATAGTGAGACATTGAAGACTACACAGTGAGACACTGAAAACTGCACAGTGAGAAACTGAAAACGACACAGTGAGACAATGAAAGTGACATAGTGTGATACTGAAAACTACACAGTGAGACAATGAAAGTAACATAGTGAGACACTGAAAACTACACAGTGAGACACAGAAAACTACACAGTGGCACAATGAAAAATGCACAGTGAGACACTGAAAACTATACAGTGAGACACTAAAAGCTACGGAGTGAGACAGTGAAAAATACAATACGAGGTACTGAAAACTTCACAGTACACCATGAAAACTACACAGCGATACTTTGGGAACTACACAGTGAGACACTGAAAACTACGCAGTTAGACATTGAAAATGACAGTGAGATACTGAAAACTACACAGTGAGACACTGAAAACTACACAATGAGATACTGAAAACGACACAGTGAGACACTGAAAATGACACAGTGAGACACTGAAAACTACACGGTGAGACACTGAAAACTGCACAGTGAGACACTGAAAACTATACAGTGAGACACTAAAAACTACACAGTGAGACAATGAAAACTACACAGTGAGACAATGAAAACGACTCAGTGAGACACAGAAAGCTTCATAGTTAGATACTGAAAACTACACAGTGAGACACAGAAAACTCCACAGTGACACACTGGAAACTGCACAGTGAGACACTGAAAACTACACAGTTAGACATTGAAAATGACAGTGAGACACTGAAAACTACACAGTGAGACACTGAAAACTACACAGTGAGACACTGAAAACTACACAATGAGACACTGAAAACGACACAGTGAGACACTGAAAATGATACAGTGAGACACTGAAAACTACACAGTGAGACACTGAAAACTGCACAGTGAGACACTGAAAACTACACAATGAGACATTGGGATCTACACTTTGAGAAACCGAAAAATGCACCGCGAGATATTGGGAACTATACAGAGAGACACTGAAAACTACACAGTGAGACACTGAAAACTACACAGTGAGACATTGAAAATGACAGTGAGATACTGAAAACTACACAGTGAGACTCTGAAACCTACACATTGAGACACTGAAAACTACACAATGAGACACTGAAAACGACACAGTGAGACACTGAAAACTACACAGTGAGACACTGAAAGCGACATAGTGAGACACTGAAAACTACACAGTGAGACACTGAATACTGCACAGTGAGGCACTGAAAACTGCAAAGTGAGACACTGAAAACGACACAGTGAGACAATGAAAGCGACATAGTGAGACGCTGAAAACTACATAGTGAGACGCAGAAAACTACACAGTGAGACACTGAAAACTACACAGTGAGATACAGAAAACTATACAGTGACACACTGAAAACTGCACCGCGAGATACTGAAAACTACACAGTGAGACTCTGAAACCTACACATTGAGACACTGAAAACTACACAATGAGACACTGAAAACGACACAGTGAGACACTGAAAACGATACAGTGAGAAACTGAAAATGACATAGTGAGACACTGAAAACTACACAGTGAGACACTGAAAACTACACAGTGAGACACTGAAAACTATATAGTGAGACACTGAAACTACACAGCAAAACAATGAAAACTGCGCAGTGAGACACTGAAAACTACACAATGAGACATTGGGATCTACAAATTGAGAAACTGAAAAGTGCACAGCGAGATACTGGGAACTATCCAGTGAGACACTGAAAACTACACAGTGAGACACTGAAAATTATACAATGGGACACTGATAACGGCAGAGTGAGTCACTGAGAAATGCATAAAGAAACACTTAAAACTACAGAGAGGCACTGATAACTGCACAGTGAGAAAGTGCAAATTGCAGTGAAACAATGAAAACTACAGAGTGAGACAATGAAAACTACACAGTGAGACACTGAAAACGACACAGTGAGACACTGAAAATGACACAGTGAGACACTGAAAACTACACAGTGAGACACTGAAAACTGCACAGTGAGACACTGAAAACTATACAGTGAGACACTAAAAACTACACAGTGAGACGATGAAAACTACACAGTGAGACAATGAAAACGACTCAGTGAGACACAGAAAGCTTCATAGTTAGATACTGAAAACTACACAGTGAGACACAGAAAACTCCACAGTGACACACTGGAAACTGCACAGTGAGACACTGAAAACTACACAGTTAGACATTGAAAATGACAGTGAGACACTGAAAACTACACAGTGAGACACTGAAAACTACACAGTGAGACACTGAAAACGACACAATGAGACACTGAAAACGACACAGTGAGACACTGAAAATGATACAGTGAGACACTGAAAACTACACAGTGAGACACTGAAAACTGCACAGTGAGACACTGAAAACTACACAATGAGACATTGGGATCTACACTTTGAGAAACCGAAAAATGCACCGCGAGATATTGGGAACTAAACAGTGAGACACTGAAAACTACACAGTGAGACACTGAAAACTACACAGTGAGACATTGAAAATGACAGTGAGATACTGAAAACTACACAGTGAGACTCTGAAACCTACACATTGAGACACTGAAAACTACACAATGAGACACTGAAAACGACACAGTGAGACACTGAAAACTACACAGTGAGACACTGAAAGCGACATAGTGAGACACTGAAAACTACACAGTGAGACACTGAATACTGCACAGTGAGGCACTGAAAACTGCAAAGTGAGACACTGAAAACGACACAGTGAGACAATGAAAGCGACATAGTGAGACGCTGAAAACTACATAGTGAGACGCAGAAAACTACACAGTGAGACACTGAAAACTACACAGTGAGATACAGAAAACTATACAGTGACACACTGAAAACTGCACAGGGAGACACTGAAAACTATACAGTGAGACACTAAAAACTATGGAGTGAGACAATGAAAAATACAAAGCGATGGTACTGAAAACATCACAGTACGCAATGAAAACTACACACTGAGACAATGAAAACAATACAGTGAGACACTGAAAATGTCATAGTGAGATACTGAAAACCACACAGTGAGACACAGAAAACTACACAGTGACACACTGGAAACTGCACAGTGAGACACTGAAAACTACACAGTTAGACATTGAAAATGACAGTGAGACACTGAAAACTATAGAGTGAGACACTAAAAACTACACAATGAGACAATGGGAACAACACAGTGAGAAACTGAATAGTGCACAGCGAGACATTGGGAACTACACATTGAGACAATCAAAACTACACAATGAGACACTGAAAACGACACAGTGAGACACTGAAAGTGACATGGTGAGACACTGAAAACTACACAATAAGACACTGAAAACTACACAGTGAGACACTGAAAACTACACAGTTAGACATTGAAAATGACAGTGAGACACGAAAACTACAGAGTGAGACACCAAAAACTACACAATGAGACAATGGGAACAACACACTCAGAAACTGAATAGTGCACAGCGAGACATTGGGAACTACACAGTGAGACACTCAAAACTACACAATGAGACACTGAAAACGACACAGTGAGACACTGAAAGTGACATAGTGAGACACTGAAAACTACACAATAAGACACTGAAAACTACACAGTGAGACACTGAAAACGATACAATGAGAAAATGAAAGTGACATAGTGAGACACTGAAAACTACACAGTGAGACACTGAAAACTACACAGTGAGACACTGAAAACTATACAGTGGGACACTGATAACTACACAGTGAGACACTGAAAACTACACAGTCAGACACTGATAACTACACAGTGAGACACTGATAATGGCAGAGTGAGTCACTGAGAAATGCATAATGAAAAACTTAAAACGACAGAGAGGCACTGATAACTGCACAGTGAGAAAGTGCAAATTGCAGTGAAACAATGAAAACTACACAGTGAGACAATGAAAACTACACAGTGAGACACTGAAAACTACACAGTGAGACACTGAAAGCGACATAGTGAGACATTGAAGACTACACAGTGAGACACTGAAAACTGCACAGTGAGACACTAAAAACTACACAATGAGACATTGGGATCTACTCTTTGAGAAACCGAAAAATGCACCGCGAGATATTGGGAACTATACAGTGAGACACTGAAAACTACACAGTGAGACACTGAAAACTACACAGTGAGACAATGAAAATGACAGTGAGACACTGAAAACGATACAGTGAGAAACTGAAAGTGACATAGTGAGACACTGAAAACTACACAGTGAGACACTGAAAACTACACAGTGAGACACTGAAAACTATATAGTGAGACACTGAAACTACACAGCAAAACAATGAAAACTGCGCAGTGAGACACTGAAAACTACACAATGAGACATTGGGATCTACAAATTGAGAAACTGAAAAGTGCACAGCGAGATATTGGGAACTATCCAGTGAGACACTGAAAACTACACAGTGAGACACTGAAAATTATACAATGGGACACTGATAACGGCAGAGTGAGTCACTGAGAAATGCATAAAGAAACACTTAAAACTACAGAGAGGCACTGATAACTGCACAGTGAGAAAGTGCAAATTGCAGTGAAACAATGAAAACTACAGAGTGAGACAATGAAAACTACACAGTGAGACACTGAAAACGACACAGTGAGACACTGAAAATGACACAGTGAGACACTGAAAACTACACAGTGAGACACTGAAAACTGCACAGTGAGACAACGAAAGCGACATAGTGAGACACTGAAAACTACATAGTGAGACACAGAAAACTACACAGTGAGACACGGAAAACTACACAGTGAGATACAGAAAACTATACAGTGACACACTGAAAACTGCACAGTGAGACACTGAAAACTATACAGTGAGACACTAAAAACTACGGAGTGAGACAATGAAAAATACAAAGCGAGGTACTGAAAACATCACAGTACGCAATGAAACCTACACGGTGAGACAATGAAAACAATACAGTGAGACACTGAAAATGTCATAGTGAGATACTGAAAACCACACAGTGAGACACTGAAAACTACACAGTTAGACATTGAAAATGACAGTGAGGACTCTGAAAACTACAGAGTGAGACACTAAAAACTACACAATGAGACAATGGGAACAACACAGTGAGAAACTGAATAGCGCACAGCGAGACATTGGGAACTACACAGTGAGACACTCAAAACTACACAATGAGACACTGAAAACGACACAGTGAGACACTGAAAGTGACATAGTGAGACACTGAAAACTACACAATAAGACACTGAAAACTACACAGTGAGACACTGAAAGTGACATAGTGAGACACTGAAAACTACACAATAAGACACTGAAAACTACACAGTGAGACACTGAAAACGATACAGTGAGAAAATGAAAGTGACAAAGTGATACACTGAAAACTACACAGTGAGACACTGAAAACTACACAGTGAGACAGTGAAAGCGACATAGTGAGACATTGAAAACTACACAGTGAGACACTGAAAACTGCACAGTGAGAAACTGAAAACAACACAGTGAGAAAATGAAAGTGACATAGTGAGACTCTGAAAAATACCCAGAGAGACAATGAAAGTAACATAGTGAGACACTGAAAACTACACAGTGAGACACAGAAAACTACACAGTGACACACTGAAAAATGCACAGTGAGACATTGAAAACTATACAGTGAGACAATAAAAACTACGGAGTGAGACAGTGAAAAATACAAAGCGAGGTACTGAAAACTTCACAGTACACAATGAAAACTACACAGCGATACTTTGGGAACTACACAGTGAGACACTGAAAACTACACAGTTAGACATTGAAAATGACAGTGAGACACTGAAAACTACACAGTGAGACACTGAAAACTACACAGTGAGACACTGAAAACTACACAATGAGACACTGAAAACGACACAGTGAGACACTGAAAATGACACAGTGAGACACTGAAAACTACACAGTGAGACACTGAAAACTGCACAGTGAGACACTGAAAACTATACAGTGAGACACTAAAAACTACACAGTGAGACAATGAAAAATACACAGTGAGACAATGAAAACGACTCAGTGAGACACTGAAAGCTTCATTGTGAGATACTGAAAACTACACAGTGAGACACAGAAAACACCACAGTGACACACTGAAAACTGCACAGTGAGACATTGAAAACTACACAGTTGGATATTGAAAATGACAGTGAGACACTGAAAACTACACAGTGAGACACTGAAAACTAAACAGTGAGACACTGAAAACTACACAATGAGACACTGAAAACGACACAGTGAGACACTGAAAATGATACAGTGAGACACTGAAAACTACACACTGAGACACTGAAAACTGCACAGTGAGACACTAAAAACTACACAATGAGACATTGGGATCTACTCTTTGAGAAACCGAAAAATGCACCGCGAGATATTGGGAACTATACAGTGAGACACTGAAAACTACACAGTGAGACACTGAAAACTACACAGTGAGACAATGAAAATGACAGTGAGACACTGAAAACGATACAGTGAGAAACTGAAAGTGACATAGTGAGACACTGAAAACTACACAGTGAGACACTGAAAACTACACAGTGAGACACTGAAAACTATATAGTGAGACACTGAAACTACACAGCAAAACAATGAAAACTGCGCAGTGAGACACTGAAAACTACACAATGAGACATTGGGATCTACAAATTGAGAAACTGAAAAGTGCACAGCGAGATATTGGGAAATATCCAGTGAGACACTGAAAACTACACAGTGAGACACTGAAAATTATACAATGGGACACTGATAACGGCAGAGTGAGTCACTGAGAAATGCATAAAGAAACACTTAAAACTACAGAGAGGCACTGATAACTGCACAGTGAGAAAGTGCAAATTGCAGTGAAACAATGAAAACTACAGAGTGAGACAATGAAAACTACACAGTGAGACACTGAAAACTACACAGTGAGACACTGAAAACTGCACAGTGAGACACTGAAAACTGCAAAGTGAGACACTGAAAACGACACAGTGAGACAACGAAAGCGACATAGTGAGACACTGAAAACTACATAGTGAGACACAGAAAACTACACAGTGAGACACTGAAAACTACACAGTGAGATACAGAAAACTATACAGTGACACACTGAAAACTGCACAGTGAGACACTGAAAACTATACAGTGAGACACTGAAAACTACGGAGTGAGACAATGAAAAATACAAAGCGAGGTACTGAAAACATCACAGTACGCAATGAAACCTACACGGTGAGACAATGAAAACAATACAGTGAGACACTGAAAATGTCATAGTGAGATACTGAAAACCACACAGTGAGACACAGAAAACTACACAGTGACACACTGGAAACTGCACAGTGAGACACTGAAAACTACACAGTTAGACATTGAAAATGACAGTGAGACTCTGAAAACTACAGAGTGAGACACTAAAAACTACACAATGAGACAATGGGAACAACACAGTGAGAAACTGAATAGTGCACAGCGAGACATTGGGAACTACACAGTGAGACACTCAAAACTACACAATGAGACACTGAAAACGACACAGTGAGACACTGAAAGTGACATAGTGAGACACTGAAAACTACACAGTAAGACATTGAAAACTACACAGTGAGACACTGAAAACGATACAGTGAGAAAATGAAAGTGACATAGTGAGACACTGAAAACTACACAGTGAGACACTGAAAACTACACAGTGAGACACTAAAAACTATACAGTGGGACACTGATAACTACACAGTGAGACACTGAAAACTACACAGCAAGACACTGAAAACTACACAGTGAGACACTGAAAATTATACAGTGGGACACTGATAACGGCAGAGTGAGTCACTGAGAAATGCATAATGAAAAACTTAAAACTACAGAGAGGCTCTGATAACTGCACAGTGAGAAAGTGCAAATTGCTTTGTAACAATGAAAACTACACAGTGAGACAATGAAAATGACATAGTGAGACACTGAAAACTACACAGTGAGACACAGAAAACTCCACAGTGAGACACTGAAAGTGACATAGTGAG
>JANJGN010003654.1:0-42121 GCA_026770705.1 Isurus oxyrinchus | reverse complement strand
CCCACACACCCGGCCCCTCGCTCATTCAACCACCCTCCCCCACCTCGCTCGTTCACCCATGCAACCACCCCCTCTCTCGTTCACCCACCCACCCACCCCATCGCTCGTTCACCCACTCACCCACCACCTTGCTCGTTTACCCTCTTCGCTCGTTCACCCACCCAGCCACCCTCTTGCTCGTTCACCCTCTCGCATGTTCAGCCACCAACACTCTCGCTCAATCGCCCCCTCTCTCGTTCACCCACCCACCCACCCCCTCGCTCATTCACCAAACCACCCCTCGCTCATTCACCCACCCACATCCTGACTCTTACACCCACACAGCCGCTCGTTCGTTCACCCACCCACACAGCCGCTCGTTCGTTAACCCACCCACACACCTGCTCGCTCGCTCACCACACCCAAATACCCCCCAACTCGCTCAATTTCCCGCCCACACACCACCCACCTTGATCGTTAACTCGCCCACCCCACCCAGCACGTCGCTCATTCACCCACCCACCTGCTCGCTCGTTCATCCTCCCGCCACCTCGATCGCGCACCCACCCACACCCCCTCACTCGTTCTCCCCACTCACCCACCCCCTCGCTCGTTCATCCCCTTCACTCGTTCACCCAACCACCCCCCTCGCTCATTCTCCCCCCCTCCCCCTCGCTCTTTCGCCCACTCACCCACTCGCTCGTTCACCCACCCACCCACCCTCCCCCTCGCTCATTCACCCACCCACCCCACCGCCCCCCTCGCTCGTTAACCCCACTCACCCACACACCACCTCGCTCGTTCGTTCACACACACACCCCATTGCTCCTTCACCCACCTAGCCACCCACCCACCCACCACCTCACTCCTTCAACCACCGGCCCCCTCGCTCCTTCACCTACAAACCCACCCACCCACCGGACACCTCGATCATGCACCCACACCCCCCCCCTCGCTCCTTCACCCACCCACCCCCTCGCTCGTTCACCCACCCACTACCCCCATCGCTCGTTCTCCCACTCACCCACCCCCTTGCTCGTTCACCTCTTCGCTCGTTCACCCACGCAGCCGCCCTGTTGCTTCTTCACCCCCTCAATTGTTCACCCCCTCGCTTGTTCACCCACCCATACTCTCGCTCATTCTCCCCCTTGGTCGTTCTCCCACCCACCGAAACCCCTCGCTCGTTCACCCCACCCACCCCCTCGCTCGTTCACCCACCCCCTCGCTCGTTCACCCACCCACCCACCCCCTCGCTCGTTCACCCACCCACCCACCTCCTCGCTCGATCACCAACCCACCAAAACACCTAAACGCTCGTTCGTTCACCCACCCGCCCGCCACTCGCTCCTTGACCCACCCACCCACCACCTCACTGCTTCACCCACCCACCCACCCCTCGCTCGTTCATCCACACACCCGGCCCTCGCTCGTTCAACCATCCTCCCCCACCTCGCTCGTTCACCCTCTTCGATCGTTCACCCCACCCAGCCACACTTTCGCTTGTTCGCCCCCTCGCTCGTTCACCCATGCAACCAGCCCCTTGCTCGTTCACCCCACACAAACTCTTGCTCGTTCGCCCCCTCGCTCGTTCACCCATGCAACCACCCTCTCACTCGTTCACCCCATCGCTCGTTCGCCCACCCACCCCTTCGCTCGTTCACCCCACCCACCCCCGAACTCGCTCGTTCAGCCATCCATCCAGCCCACACTTTGCTCATTAACCCGCCATCCCACCCCCAACCTCGCTGGTTCACCCACTGACCCACCTGCTCACTCGTTTATCCACCCACCCTCTTGCTACTTCACCCACCCACCTTGCTCCTTCAACCACGCATCCACCCCCTCGCTCATTCAAGCACCGGCCCCCTCGCTCCTTCACCTACAAACCCACACGACACCTTGGTCGTGCACCCACCCACACCCCCTCGCTCGTTCGCCCACCCACCCACCCACACCCCCACCTCGCTCCTTCACCCACCCACCCCCTCGCTCGTTCACCCACCCACCACCCCATCGCTCGTTCACCCCACTCACCCACCCCCTTGCTCGTTCACCTCTGCGCTCGTTCACCCACCCGGCCACCCTCTTGCTCATTCAACCACTCTCTCGTTCACCCTCCAAACCTCTCGCTCAATCGCCCCCTCTCTCATTCACCCACCCACCCCCTCACTCGTTCACCCACCCACCCACCACCTCGCTCAATCACCCACCCACCCCCTCGCTCGTTCACCCAACCACCCCCTCGCTCGTTCACCCTCCCACATCCTCACTCGTTCACCCCACACACCCGCTCGCTCGTTCACCCACCCACACACCTGCTCGCTCGCTCACACAGCCACCCACACCCCAACTCGCTCTATTTCCCCGCCCACCCACCACCCACCTCGAACGTCAACCCGCCCACCCACCCCGGACGTCGCTCGTTCACGCACCCACCTGCTCGCTCGTTCACCCTCCCGCCACCTCGCTCGCTCACCCACCCACACCCCCTCGCTCGTTCACACACTCACCCACCCCCTCGCTCATTCACTCCTTCGCTCGTTCACCCAACCACCCCCCCTCGCTCGTTCTCCCACCCTCTCCCTCGCTCGTTCATCCACGCACCCTCTCGCTTGTTCACCCACCCACACATCTCCTCGCTCGCTCACACACCCACCCACCCCCCAACTTGCTCGATTTCCCACCCACCCACCACCCACCTCGATCGTCAACCTGCCCACCCACCCCGCACGTCGCTCGTTCACCCACCCACCTGCTCGCTCGTTCACCCTCCCGCCACCTCGGCGCTCACCCACCCACACCCTCTCGCACCTTCACCCACTCACCCCACCCCCTCGCTCCTTCACCCCCCTCGCTCGTTCACCCTCCCACCCCCTCGCTCGTTCACCCATCCACCCACTCGCTCGTTCACCCACCCATATCCTCACTCGTTCACCCCACACAGCCGCTCGCTCGTTCACCCACCCACACACCTGCTCGCTCGATCACACACCCACCCACCCCCCAATCGATCAATTTCCCGCCCACACACAACCCACCTCGATCGTCAACCCGCCCACCCACCCCGCACGTCACTCGTTCACCCACCCACCTGCTTGCTCGTTCATCCTCCCGCCACCTCGATCGCGCTCCCACCCACACCCCCTCGCTCGTTCTCACACTCACCCACCCCTTTGCTCGTTCACCCCCTTCGCTCGTTCACCCACCCTCCCCCTCGCTCATTCACCCACTCACCCTCTGCTCGTTCACCCACACCCTTGCGCGTTCACCCACCCACCCAACCTCCCCCTCACTCATTCACCCACCCACCCACCGCCCCCCTCGCTTGTTAACCCACTCACCCACCCACCACCTCGCTCGTTCGTTCACACCACCCCACCCCATTGCTCCTTCACCCACCTACCCACCCACCCACCCACCACCTCACTCCTTCAACCACCGGCCCCCTCGCTCCTTGACCTACAAACCCACCCACCTACCCGACACCTCGAACATGCACCCACACCCCCCTTGCTCCTTCACCCACCCACTCCCTCGCTCGTTCACCCCACCCACTACCCCCATCGCTCGTTAACCCCACCCACCCACCACGCACCTTGCTCGTTCACCCACCCACCTGCTCGCTCGTTCACCCTCCCGACACCTCGCTCGTTCACCCACTCACCCACCCCCTCGCTCGTTCACCCCCTTCGCTCGTTCACCCACCCACCCCCCCCTCGCTCGTTCACCCACCCCCTCACTCGTTCACCCACCCACCCACGCTCCCCCTCACTCATTCACCCACACACCCTCCACCTCGCTCGTTCAACCTGCCCACCCACTCGCTCGTTCACCCACCCAACCACCGACCCCCTTGCTCGTACACCCATCCAACCCCTCGCTCGTTCATCCACCCACACAACCGCTCGCTCGTTCACCCACCCACCTCCTCTTGTTCACCACACCACCCCACTACCTCGCTCGTTCACCCCCCTCGCTCGTTCACCCCACCCACCCCCCTCGCTCCTTCACCCACCCACCCCCTCGCTCGTTCACCCCACCCACCCCCTCGCTCGTTCACCCACCCACCCACCTCCTCGCTCGTTCACCAACCCACCCACACATCCACCCGCTCGTACGTTCACCCACCCACCCACCACTCGCTCCTTCACCCACCAACCACCCCCCTCGCTCGTTCACCCCCTCGCTCATTCACCCACCCAACCCCTCGTTCGTTCACCTACCCCACCCCCTCGCTCGTTCACCCCACCCACCCACCTCCTCGCTCGTTCACCAACCCACCCACACACCCACCCGCTCGTACGTTCACCCACCCACCCGCCACTTGCTCGTTCACCCACCCACCCACCACCTCGCTCCTTGACCCACCCACCCACCACTTTGCTCCTTCACCCACCCACCCCCCACCTCGCTCGTTCACCCACCCACCCACCCCTCGCTCGTTCACCCACCACCCCCCTCCTCACTCGTTCACCCCACCCACCACCCCTCGCTCGTTCACCAACCCACACCCCCCGGCTCGATCACCCACTCACCAACCCACCCCCTCGCTTGTTCTCCCACCCACCAACCCCATCGCTCGTTCACCCACTCACCCACCCCCTTGCTCTTTCAAATCTTCGCTCGTTCACCCATGCAGCCACACTGTTGCTCGTTCATCCCCTCACTCGTTCAACCCCTCGCTTGTTCACCCACCCACCCCCTCGCTCGTTCACCCACCCACCCACCCCGTCGCTCGTTCACCCACCCACCCCCTCACTCATTCACCCACCCCACATCCTCACTCGTTCACCCACAAACCCGCTCGCTCGTTCACCCATCAACACACCCGCTCACTCGTTCATCCACCCACATACCTGCTCGCTCGTTCACCCACCCACCGCCCCTCGCTCGTTCTCCCACCCTCCCCCCTCACTCGTTCACTCACCCAACATCTCGCTCATTCACCCACCCCTTCGCTCGTTCACCCACCAACCCACCCCCTCGCTCGTACACCCACCCACCCTCTCGTTCGTTCACACCACCCACCCTCTCGCTCGTTCACCCACCCACCCTCTCGCTCGTTCACTCAACAAACCTCCAACCCCCTCGGTCATACACACACCCAACCCCAAGCTCGTTCACCCACGCACTCACCCGCTCGCTCGTTCACCCACCCACCTCCTCTCGTGCACCCACCACCCATCCCCTCGTTCGGTCACCCCCCTCGCTTGTTCAACCTCCCACCCCCCTCGCTCGTTCACCCCACCCCCCTCACTCGTTCACCCAGCCCCTCGCTCGTTCACCAACCCACCCCCTCGTTCGTTCACCCACACACCCGCTCGCTCGTTCACCCACCCACACACCCGCTCGCTCATTCACCGACTCACCTGCTTGCTCGTTCACCCTCCCGCCACCTCGCTCGCTCACCCACCCACAACCCCTTGCTCGTTCACAACACTCACCCACCCCCTCGCTCGTTCACCCCCTTCACTCGTTCACCCACCCACCACCCCTCGCTCGTTCTCCCACCCTCCCCCTCGCTTGTTCACCCACTCACCCCACCCCCTCGCTCGTTCACCCACCCACACTCTCACTCGTTCACCCACCCCCTCGCTCGTTCACCCATCCACCCTCTCGCTCGTTCACCCACCCAACCACCCACCCCCCCCACTCGTACACCCACCCAACCCCTCTCTCGTTCACCCCACCCACACATCCGCTCACTCGTTCACCCACCCACCTCCTCTTGTTCACCCACCACCCACCCCCCTCGCTCGTTCACCCCCCTCGCTCGTTCACCCACCCACCCCCTCGCTCGTTCACCCACCCACCCACCCTCTCGCTTGTTCTCCCACCCACCCACCACCTCGCTCCTTGACCCACCCACCCATCACCTCGCTCCTTCACCCACCCACCCCACCACACGCTCGTTCACCCCACACACCCGGCCCTCGCTCATTCAACCACCCTCCCCCACCTCGCTCGTTCACCCATGCAACCACCCCCTCTCTCGTTCACCCACCCACCACCCCATCGCTCGTTCACCCCACTCACCCCACCACCTTGCTCGTTTACCTCTTCGCTCGTTCACCCCACCCAGCCACCCTCTTGCTCGTTCACCCCTCTCGCATGTTCAGCCACCAACACTCTCGCCCAATCGCCCCCTCTCTCGTTCACCCACCCACCCACCCCCTCGCTCATTCACTCCTTCGCTCGTTCACCCAACCACCCCCCCCCTCGCTCATTCACCCACTCATCCTCTCACTCGTTCACCCACACCCCTCGCTCGTTCAACCACCCACGCACCCTACCCCTCGCTCGTTCACCCACCTACTGCCCCCTCCGCTCATTAACCCACTCACCCCACCCACCCCCTCGCTCGTACACCCACCCACACACCCGCTCGTTCCTTCACACACCCACCCCATTGCTCCTTCACCCACCCACCCACCCACCCCCCACATCGCTCCTTCACCTACAAACCCACCAACCCACCCGACACCTCAATCATGCACCCACATCCCCACCTCGCTCGTTCACCCCACTCACCCCCTCGCTCATTCACTCACCCACTACCCCCATCGCTCGTTCACCCACTCACCCACCCCCTTGCTCATTCACCTCCTCACTCGTTCACACCCCCTCGCTTGTTCACCCACCCACACTCTTGCTCATTCGCCCTCTCGCTCATTCACCCAACCACCCACAATCCCCCTCGTTCGTTCACCCCACCCACATACTCACTCGTTCACCCACACACCCACTTGCTTGTTCATTTACCCACACACCTGCTCGCTCACTCAGCCACCCCACCCACCCCCCAACTAACTCGTTTTCCCACCTCGCTCATTAACCCGCCCACCCACCCCGCACCTCATTCGTTCACCACATACCTACTCGCTCGTTCACCCTCCCGCCACCTCGCTCGCTCACCCACCCACACCCCCTCGCCCGTTCACACACTCACCAACCCCTCTCGCTCGTTCACCCCTTCGCTCGTTCACCCACCCACCCCCCTCGCTCGTTTTCCCCACCCTCCCCATCGCTCGTTCACCCACCCCTCTCGCTCATTCACCCACCCCCTCGCTCGTTCACCCCACCCACTCACCCTCCCCCTCGCTCGTTCACCCACCCACCCACCCCCTCGCTCGTTCACCCACCCACCCTCTCGCTCGTTCACCTACCCACCCCCTCGCTCGTTCACCCACCCACCCACCTCCTCACTCGTTCACCAACCCACCCACACACCCACCCGCTCGTATGTTCACCCACCCACCCGCCACTCGCTCGTTCACCCACCCACCCACCACCTTGCTCCTTGACCCACAACCCACCACTTCGCTCCTTCACCCACCCACTCACCCCTCGCTCGTTAACCCATCACCCCCTACTCGCTCGTTCACCCACCCAACCCCCTAACTCGTTCACCCACCCACCCCCCCTCGCTCGTTCATCCACACACCCCCTCTTCGCTCGTTCACCCACTCACCCCCCCCTCGCTCGTTCACCCCACTCACCAACCCACCCCCTCGCTCGTTCACCCACCCACCCACCCCCCTCGGTCGTTCACCCACCCACCCCCTCGCTCGTTCACCCACCCACATCCTCACTCGTTCACCCACACACCCGCTCGCCTCGTTCACCCACCCACATGCCTGCACGCTCGTTCACCCACCCACCCTCTCGCTCGTTCACCCACCCACCCTCTCGCTCATTCACCCACCCACACTCTCGCTCATTCACCCAACAAACCTCCAACCCCCTCGCTCATACACCCACGCACCCACCCTCTCGCTCGTTCATCCACCCACCCCCTCGCTCGTTCACCCACCCACCCACCCTCTCGCTCGTTCACCCACCCACCCTCTCGCTCATTCACCCACCCACCCTCTCGCTCGTTCACCTAACAAACCTCCAACCCCCTCGCTCATACACACACCCAACCCCAAGCTCGTTCACCCCACGCACTCACCCACTCGCTCGTTCACCCACCCACCTCCTCTCGTTCACCCACCACCCATCCCCTCGCTTGGTCACCCCCTCGCTTGTTCAACCACCCACCCCCCTCGTTCATTCACCCACTCCCTCGCTCGTTCACCCACCCCCTCATTCGTTCACCCACCCACCCACAAGCTCGCTCGTTCACCCACCCAGCCCCTCGCTCGTTCACCAACCCACCCCCTCGCTCGTTCACCGACTCACCTGCTCGCTCGCTCACCCCACCCACAACCCCCTCGCTCGTTCACCCCCACTCACCCACCCCCTCGCTCATTCACCCCTTATCTCGTTCACCCACCCACCCCCCCCTCGCTCGTTCTCCCACCCTCCCCCTCGCTCGTTCACCCATCCACCCACCCCCTCGCTCGTTCACCCATCCACACTCTCACTCGTTCACCCTCCCCCTCGCTCGTTCACACCCATCCACCCTCTCGCACATTCACCCACACAAACACCCACCCCCTCCCTCGTACACCCACCCAACCCCCTCTCTTGTTCACCCACCCACACATCCGCTCACTCGTTCACCCACCCACCTCCTCGCTCATTCACCTCCTCGCTCGTTCTCCCACCCACCCCCCTCGCTCGTTCAAACACCCACCCTCCCCCTCGCTCGTTCACCCACCCACCCTCTCGCTCGTTCACCCTCCACCTCGCTCGTTCACCCACCCACCCTCTCGCTCGTTCAAACACCCAACCACCCACCACCTCGCTCATACACCCACCCAACCCCTCGCTCGTTCACCCACCCCACACATTCGCTTGCTCGTTCACCCCACCCACCTCCTCTTGTTCACCCACCGACCAGCCCCTCGCTCGTTCACCCCCCTCTCTCATTCACCCACCCAACCCCTCGCTTGTTCACCTACCCACCCCCTCGCTCGTTCACCCACCCACCCACCTCCTCGCTCGTTCACCAACACACCCACACACCCACCCGCTCATACGTTCACCCACCCACCCGCCACTCACTCGTTTACCCACCCACCCACCACCTTGCTCCTTGACCCACCCACCCACCACTTCGCTCCTTCACCCACCCACTCACCCCTCGCTCGTTAACCCACCACCCCCTACTCGCTAGTTCACCCACCCACCCACCCCTCGCTCGTTCACACACCCACCCCACCCCCTCGCTCGTTCACCCACCCACCCACCCCGTCGCTCGTTCACCCACCCACCCCCTCACTCGTTCAACCACCCACATCCTCACTCGTTCACCCACAGACCCGCTCGCTCGTTCACCCATCCACACACCCGCTCGCTCGTTCACCCACCCACATACCTGCTCGCTCGTTCACCCACCCACCGCCCCTCGCTCGTTCTCCCACCCTCCCCCTCGCTCGTTCACTCACCCAACATCTCGCTCATTCACCCCACCCCCCTCGCTCGTTCACCCACCAAGCCACCCCCTCGCTCGGTTCACCCACCCACCCTCTCGTTCGTTCACCCCACCCACCCTCTCGCTCGTTCACCCACCCACCCTCTCGCTCGTTCACCCAACAAACCCTCCAACCCCCCTCGGTCGTACACACACCCAACCCCAAGCTCGTTCACCCACGCACTCACCCGCTCGCTCGTTCACCCACCCACCTCCTCTTGTGCACCCACCATCCATCCCCTCGCTCGGTCACCCCCTCGCTAGTTCAACCTCCCACCCCCCTCGCTCGTTCACCCCACCCCCTCGCTCGTTCACCCACCCCTTCGCTCGTTCACCCACACACCAACAACCTCGCTCGTTCACCCACCCAGCCCCTCACTCGTTCACCAACCCACCCCCTCGCTCGTTCACCCACACACCCGCTCGCTCGTTCACCCACCCACACACCCCCCCACTCGTTCACCCACTCACCCACCCCCTCGCTCGTTCACCCCTTCGCTCGTTCACCCCACCCACCACCCCTCGCTCGTTCTCCCACCCTCCCCCTCGCTCGTTCACCCCATCCACCCTCTCGCTCGTTCACCCCACCCAACCACCCACCCCCCCCCCACTCGTACACCCACCCAACCCCTCTCTCGTTCACCCCACCCACACATCCGCTCACTCGTTCACCCACCCACCTCCTCTTGTTCACCCACCACCCACCCCCTCGCTCGTTCACCCCCCTCGCTCGTTCACCCACCCACCCCCTCGCTCGTTCACCCACCCACCCACCTCCTCGCTTGTTCTCCCACCCACCCACCACCTCGCTCCTTGATCCACACACCAATCACCTCGCTCCTTCACCCACCCACCCACCACATGCTCGTTCACCCACACACCCGGCCCTCGCTCATTCAACCACCCTCCCCCACCTCGCTCCTTCATCCATGCAACCACCCCCCTCGCTTGTTCACCCACCCAAACTCTTGCTCGTTCGCCCCCCTCGCTCGTTCACCCCATGCAAACACCCTCTCACTCGTTCACCACCCATCGCTCGTTCACCCACCCACCCCTTCACTCGTTCACCCCACCCACCCCCGAACTCGCTCGTTCAGCCATCCACCCAGCCCACACTTTGGTCATTAACCCGCCTTCCCACCCCCAACCTCGCTGGTTCAGCCACTGACCCACCTGCTCACCGCGTTCATCCACCCACTCTCTTGCTCCTTCACCCACCCACCTCGCTCCTTCACCCACGCATCCACCCCCTCGCTCATTCAACCACCGGCCCCCTCGCTCCTTCACCTACAAACCCACACGACACCTTGGTCGTGCACCCACCCACACCCCCTCGCTCGTTCACCCACCCACACCCCCCTCGCTCATTAACCCACTCACCCACCCACCCCCTCGCTCGTTCGCCCACCCCACCCACCCCCTCGCTCCTTCACTCACCCACCCACCCACACCCCACCACGCTCATTCACCCACCCACCCCCTCGCTCGTTCACCCACCCACCACCCCATCGCTCGTTCACCCACTCACCCACCCCCTTGCTCGTTCACCTCTTCGCTCGTTCACCCACCCGGCCACTCTCTTGCTCATTCAACCACTCTCTCGTTCACCCTCCAAACCTCTCGCTGAATCGCCCCCTCTCTCGTTCACCCACCCACCCCCTCACTCGTTCACCCCACCCACCCTCCACCTCGCTCATTCACCCACCCACCCCCTCGCTCGTTCACCCAACCACCCCCTCGCTCGTTCACCCTCCCCACATCCTCACTCGTTCACCCACACAGCCGCTCGCTCGTTCACCCCACCCACACACCCGCTCGCTCGTTCACCCACCCACACACCTGCTCGCTCGCTCACACACCCACCCACACCCCAACTCGCTCTATTTCCCCGCCCACCCACCACCCACCTCGAACGTCAACCCGCCCACCCACCCCGCACGTCGCTCATTCACGCACCCACCTGCTCGCTCGTTCACCCTCCCGCCACCTCACTCGCTCATCCACCCACACCCCCTCGCTCGTTCACCCACTCACCCACCCCCTCGCTCATTCACTCCTTCGCTCGTTCACCCAACCACCCCCCCCCCTCGCTCGTTCACCCACTCATCCTCTCACTCGTTCACCCACACCCTCGCTCGTTCAACCACCCACGCACCCTACCCCTCGCTCGTTCACCCACCTACTGCCCCCTCGCTCATTAACCCACTCACCCACCCACCCCCTCGCTCGTACACCCACCCACACACCCGCTCGTTCCTTCACACACCCACCCCATTGCTCCTTCACCCACCCACCCACCCACCCCCCACCTCGCTCCTTCACCTACAAACCCACCAACCCACCCGACACCTCAATCATGCACCCACATCCCCACCTCGCTCGTTCACCCACTCACCCCCTCGCTCATTCACCCACCCACTACCCCCATCGCTGGTTCACCCACTCACCCACCCCCTTGCTCGTTCACCTCCTCACTCGTTCACCCCCTCGCTTGTTCACCCACCCACACTCTTGCTCATTCGCCCTCTCGCTCATTCACCCAACCACCCACAATCCCCCTCGTTCGTTCACCCACCCACATACTCACTCGTTCACCCACACACCCACTTGCTTGTTCATTTACCCACACACCTGCTCGCTCACTCAGCCACCCACCCACCCCCCAACTAACTCGTTTTCCCACCTCGCTCATTAACCCGCCCACCCACCCCGCACCTCATTCGTTCACCACATACCTACTCGCTCGTTCACCCTCCCGCCACCCTCGCTCGCTCACCCACCCACACCCCCCTCGCCCGTTCACACACTCACCAACCCCTCTCGCTCGTTCACCCCTTCGCTCGTTCACCCACCCACCCCGCTCGCTCGTTTTCCCACCCTCCCCATCGCTCGTTCACCCACCCCTCTCGCTCATTCACCCACCCCCTCGCTCGTTCACCCCACCCACCCTCCCCCTCGCTCGTTCACCCCACCCACCCCTCTCGCTCGTTCACCTACCCACCCCCCTCGCTCGTTCACCCACCCACCCACCTCCTCACTCGTTCACCAACCCACCCACACACCCACCCGCTCGTATGTTCACCCACCCACCCCGCCACTCGCTCGTTCACCCACCCACCCACCACCTCGCTCCTTGACCCACAACCCACCACTTCGCTCCTTCACCCACCCACTCACCCCTCGCTCGTTAACCCATCACCCCCTACTCGCTCGTTCACCCACTCACCCCCCCTCGCTCGTTCACCCCACCCACCCGCCCCTCGCTCGTTCACCCACCCACCCCCCCCTCGCTCGTTCATCCACACACCCCCCCCTCGCTCGTTCACCCACTCACCCCCCCCCTCGCTCGTTCACCCACTCACCAACCCACCCCCTCGCTCGTTCACCCACCCACCCACCCCCTCGGTCGTTCACCCACCCACCCCCTCGCTCGTTCACCCACCCACATCCTCACTCGTTCACCCACACACCCGCTCGCTCGTTCACCCACCCACATGCCTGCACGCTCGTTCACCCACCCACCCTCTCGCTCGTTCACCCCACCCACCCTCTCGCTCATTCACCCACCCACACTCTCGCTCATTCACCCAACAAACCTCCAACCCCCTCGCTTATACACCCACTCACCCACCCTCTCGCTCGTTCATCCACCCACCCCCTCGCTCGTTCACCCACCCACCCACCCTCTCGCTCGTTCACCCACCCACCCTCTCGCTCATTCACCCACCCACCCTCTCGCTCGTTCACCCAACAAACCTCCAACCCCCTCGCTCGTACACCCACCCAACCCCAAGCTCGTTCACCCACGCACTCACCCACTCGCTCGTTCACCCACCCACCTCCTCTCGTTCACCCACCACCCATCCCCTCGCTTGGTCACCCCCTCGCTTGTTCAACCACCCACCCCCTCGCTAATTCACCCACTCCCTCGCTCGTTCACCCACCCCCTCATTTGTTCACCCACCCACCCACAAGCTCGCTCGTTCACCCACCCAGCCCCTCGCTCGTTCACCAACCCACCCTCTCGCTCGTTCACCTACCCACCCCCTCGCTCGTTCACCCACCCACCCACCCCGTCGCTCGTTCACCCACCCACCCCCCTCACTCGTTCAACCACCCACATCCTCACTCGTTCACCCACAGACCCGCTCGCTCGTTCACCCATCCACACACCCGCTCGCTCGTTCACCCACCCACATACCTGCTCGCTCGTTCACCCCACGCACCCACCTCCTCACTCGTTCACCAACCCACCCACACACCCACCCGCTCTTATGTTCACCCACTCACCCGCCACTCGCTCGTTCACCCACCCACCCACCACCTCGCTCCTTGACCCACAACCCACCACTTCGCTCCTTCACCCACCCACTCACCCCTCGCTCGTTAACCCATCACCCCCTACTCGCTCGTTCACCCACCCACCCCCCCCTCGCTCGTTCACCCACCCACCCGCCCCTCGCTCCTTCACCCACCCACCCCCCCCTAACTCGTTCACCCACCCACCCCCCCTCGCTCGTTCATCCACACACCCCCCCCTCGCTTGTTCACCCACTCACCCCCCCCTCGCTCGTTCACCTACTCACCAACCCACCGCCTCGCTCGTTCACCCACCCACCCACCCCCTCGGTCGTTCACCCACCCACCCCCTCGCTCGTTCACCCACCCACATCCTCACTCGTTCACCCACACACCCGCTCGCTCGTTCACCCACCCACATGCCTGCACGCTCGTTCACCCACCCACCCTCTCGCTCGTTCACCCACCCACCCTCTCGCTCATTCACCCACCCACACTCTCGCTCATTCACCCAACAAACCTCCAACCCCCTCGCTCATACACCCACTCACCCACCCTCTCGCTCGTTCATCCACCCACCCCCTCGCTCGTTCACCCCACCCACCCACCCTCTCGCTCGTTCACCCACCCACCCTCTCGCTCATTCACCCACCCACCCTCTCGCTCGTTCACCCACCCACCCTCTCGCTCGTTCACCCAACAAACCTCCAACCCCCTCGCTCGTACACCCACCCAACCCCAAGCTCGTTCACCCACGCACTCACCCACTCGCTCGTTCACCCACCCACCTCCTCTCATTCACCCACCACCCATCCCCTCGCTTGGTCACCCCCCTCGCTTGTTCAACCACCCACCCCCTCGCTCATTCACCCACTCCCTCGCTCGTTCACCCACCCCCTCATTCGTTCACCCACCCACCCACAAGCTCGCTCGTTCACCCACCCAGCCCCTCGCTCGTTCACCCACCCACCCTCTCGCTCATTCACCCACCCACCCTCTCGCTCGTTCACCTAACAAACCTCCAACCCCCTCGCTCGTACACCCACCCAACCCCAAGCTCGTTCACCCACGCACTCACCCACTCGCTCGTTCACCCACCCACCTCCTCTCGTTCACCCACCACCCATCCCCTCGCTTGGTCACCCCCTCGCTTGTTCAACCACCCACCCCCTCGCTCATTCACCCACTCCCTCGCTCGTTCACCCACCCCCTCATTCGTTCACCCACCCACCCACAAGCTCGCTCGTTCACCCACCCAGCCCCTCGCTCGTTCACCAACCCACCCCCTCGCTCGTTCACCGACTCACCTGCTCGCTCGCTCACCCACCCACAACCCCTCGCTCGTTCACCCACTCACCCACCCCCTCGCTCATTCACCCCTTATCTCGTTCACCCACCCACCCCCCCCCTCGCTCGTTCTCCCACCCTCCCCCTCGCTCGTTCACCCATCCACCCACCCCCTCGCTCGTTCACCCATCCACACTCTCACTCGTTCACCCTCCCCCTCGCTCGTTCACCCATCCACCCTCTCGCACATTCACCCACACAAACACCCACCCCCTCCCTCGTACACCCACTCAACCCCTCTCTTGTTCACCCACCCACACATCCGCTCACTCGTTCACCCACCCACCTCCTCGCTCGTTCACCTCCTCGCTCGTTCCCCCACCCACCCCCTCGCTCGTTCAAACACCCACCCTCCCCCTCGCTCGTTCACCCACCCACCCTCTCGCTCGTTCACCCTCCACCTCGCTCGTTCACCCACCCACCCTCTCGCTCGTTCAAACACCCAACCACCCACCACCTCGCTCATACACCCACCCAACCCCTCGCTCGTTCACCCACCCACACACCCGCTCGCTCGTTCAACCACCCACCTCCTCTCGATTACCCACCAACCACCCACTGGATCGTTCACCGCCTTGCACGTTCACCCACCCACCCACTCGCTCGTTCACCCACCCACACATCCGCTCGCTCGTTCACCCACCCACCTCCTCTTGTTCACCCACCGACCAGCCCCTCGCTCGTTCACCCCCTCTCTCATTCACCCACCCAACCCCTCGCTTGTTCACCTACCCACCCCCTCGCTCGTTCACCCACCCACCCACCTCCTCGCTCGTTCACCAACACACCCAGACACCCACCCGCTCATACGTTCACCCACCCACCCGCCACTCGCTCGTTTACCCACCCACCCACCACCTCGCTCCTTGACCCACCCACCCACCACTTCGCTCCTTCACCCACCCACTCACCCCTCGCTCGTTAACCCACCACCCCCTACTCGCTAGTTCACCCACCCACCCACCCCTCGCTCGTTCACACACCCACCCACCCCTCGCTCGTTCACCCACCCACCCCCCCCGCACTTTCACCCACCCACCCCCCCCTCGCTCGTTCATCCACGCACCCCCCCTCGCTCGTTCACCCACTCACCCCCCCCTCGCTCGTTCACCCACTCACCAACCCACCCCCTCGCTCGTTCACCCACCCACCACCCCCATCGCTCGTTCAACCACTCACCCACCCCCTTGCTCGTTCACCCCAGCCACACTCTTGCTTGTTCATCCCCTCACTCGTTCACCCCCTCCCTTGTTCACCCACCCACACCCTCGCTCGTTCACCCACCCACCCACCATCTCGCTCGTTCACCCATCCACACCCTCACTCGTTCACCCACCCACATCCTCACTCGTTCACCCACAGACCTGCTCACTCGTTCACCCATCCACACACCCACTCGCTCGTTCACCCACCCACATACCTGCTCGCTCGTTCACCCACCCACCCCCCTCGCTCGTTCTCAAAACCTCCCCCTCGCTCGTTCACTCACCCAACATCTCGCTCATTCACCCACCCCCTCGCTCGTTCACCCACCAAGCCACCCCCTCGCTCGTTCACCCACCCACCCTCTCACTCGTTCACCCACCCACCCTCTCTTTCGTTCACCCACCCACCCTCTCGCTCGTTCACCCAACAAACCTCCAACCCCCTCGCTCGTACACCCACCCAAACCCAAGCTCGTTCACCCACGCACTCACCCGCTCGCTCGTTCACCCACCCACCTCCTCTCGTTCACCCACCATCCATCCCCTCGCTTGGTCACCCCCTCGCTTGTACAACCACCCACCCCCTTGCTCGTTCACCAACCCCCTTGCTCGTTCACCCACCCCCTCACTCATTCACCCACCCACCCACAACCTCGCTCGTTCACCCACCGAGCCCCTCACTCGTTCACCAACCCACCCCCTCGCTCGTTCACCGACTCACCTGCTCGCTCGTTCACCCTCCCGACACCTCGCTCGCTCACCCACCCACAACCCCTCGCTCGTTCACCCACTCTCCCACCCCCTCGCTCGCTCACCCCTTATCTTGTTCACCCACCCACCCCCCCTCGCTCGTTCTCCCACCCTCCCCCTCGCTCGTTCACCCACCCACCAACCCCCTCGCTCGTTCACCCACCCACACTCTCACTCGTTCACCCTCCCCCTTGCTCATTCACCCATCCACCCTCTCGCTCGTTCACCCACCGAACCACACACCCCCTCACTCATACACCCACCCAACCCCTCTCTCGTTCACCCATCCACACATCCGCTCACTCGTTCACCCACCCACCTCCTCTTGTTCACCCACCACCCACCCCCTCGCTCGTTCACCTTCTCGCTCGTTCACCCACCCACCACCTCGCTCGTTCACCCAACCCCTCGCTCGTTCACTCACCCACCAACCACCTCACTCGTTCACCCATCCACCCCCTCTCTCGTTCACCCACCCACCCACCTCCTCGCTCGTTCTCCCACCCACCCACCACCTCGCTCCTTGACCCACCCACCCATCACCTCGCTCCTTCACCCACCCACCCACCACTCGCTCGTTCACCCACACACACGGCCCTCGCTCATTCAACCACCCTCCCCCACCTCGCTCGTTCACCCATGCAACCACCCCCTCGCTCGTTCACCCACCCAAACTCTTGCTTGTTCGCCCCCTCGCTCGTTCACCTATGCAAACACCCTCTCGCTCGTTCACCCCGTCGCTCGTTCACCCACCCACCCCTTCGCTCGTTCACCCACCCACCCCCGAACTCGCTCGTTCAGCCATCCACCCAGCCCCCAACTTCGCTCTTTAACCCGCCCTCCCACCCCCAACCTCGCTGGTTCACCCACTGACCCACCTGCTCCCTCTTTCATCCACCCACCTTCTTGCCCCTTCACCCACCCACCTCGCTCCTTCACCCACCCATCCACCCCCTCGCTCGTTCAACCACCGGCCCCCTCGCTCCTTCACCTACAAACCCATCCACCCACACGACACCTTGGTCATGCACCCACCCACACCCCCTCGCTTGTTCACCCACCCACACCCCTCTCGCTCGTTAACCCACTCACCCATCCACCCCCTCGCTCTTTCGCCCACCCATCCACCCCCTCGCTCCTTCACCCACACACCCACCCCCTTGCTCGTTCACCTCTTCGCTCGTTCACCCACCCAGCCACCCTCTTGCTCGTTCACGCTCCTAGTATGTTCACCCACCAACACTCTCGCTCAATCGCCCCCTCTCTCGTTCACCCACCCACCCACCCCCTCGCTTGTTCACCCACCCACCCGCTCGCTCATTCACCCACCCACCCCCTCGCTCGTTCACCCTCCCACCTCCTCTCGTTCACCCCACCACCCATCCCCTCGCTTGGTCACCCCCTCGCTTGTTCAACCACCCACCCCCTCGCTCGTTCACCCCACCCCCTCGCTCGTTCACCCTCCCCCTCACTCGTTCACCCACCCACCCACAACCTCGCTCGTTCACCCACCCATCCCCTCGCTCGTTCACCAACCCACCCCCTCGCTCGTTCACTGACTCACCTGCTCGCTCGTTCACCCTCCCGACACCTCGCTCGCTCCCCCACCCACAACCCCTCGCTCGTTCACACACCCACCCACCCCCTCGCTTGTTCACCCACCCACACACCCGCTCGCTCGTTCACCCAACCACACACCTGCTCGCTCACTCACACACCCACCCACCTCCCAACTCGCTCAATTTCCCGCCCACCCATCACCCACCTCGTCGTCAACCCACCCACCAACCCCGAACGTCGCTCGTTCACCCACCCACCTGCTCGCTCGTTCACCCTCCCGCCACCTCGATCGCTCACCCACCCACACCCCCTCGCTCGTTAACCCACTCACCCACCCACCAACTCGCTCGTTCACCCACCCACACACCCACCCCATTGCTCCTTCACCCACCCACACACCCACCCACCCACACACCCCACTCCTTCAACCACCGGCCCCCTCGCTCCTTCACCTACAAATCCACCCACCCGCACAACACCTCGAACATGAACACACACTCCCCCTCGCTCATTCACCCACCCAGACCTTCACTCGTTCACCCACCCACCCACCCGCTCGCTCGTTCACCCAACCACCCCCTCGCTCGTTCACCCTCCCACATCCTCACTCGTTCACCCCACACACCCGCTCGCTCGTTCACCCACCCACACACCTGCTCGCTCGCTCACACACCCACCCACACCCCAACTCGCTCTATTTCCCGCCCACCCACCACCCACCTCGATCGTCAACCCGCCCACCCACCCCGCACGTCGCTCGTTCACCCACCCACCTGCTCGCTCGTTCAACCACCCACCTCCTCTCGATTACCCACCAACCACCCACTCGATCGTTCACCGCCTCGCTCGTTCACCCACCCACCCACTCGCTCGTTCACCCACCCACACATCCGCTCGCTCGTTCACCCACCCACCTCCTCTTGTTAACCCACCAACCAGCCCCTCGCTCGTTCACCCCCTCTCTCATTCACCCACCCAACCCCTCGCTCATTCACCTACCCACCCCCTCGCTCGTTCACCCACCCACCCACCTCCTCGCTCATTCACCAACCCACCCACACACCCACCCGCTCGTACGTTCACCCACCCACCCGCCACCTCGCTCCTTGACCCACCCACCCACCACTTCGCTCCTTCACCCACCCACTCACCCCTCGCTCGTTAACCCACCACCCCCTACTCGCTCGTTCACCCACCCAGCCACACTCCTGCTTGTTCATCCCCTCACTCGTTCAACCCCTCGCTTGTTCACCCACCCACCCCCTCGCTCGTTCACCCACCCACCCCCCCTCGCTCGTTCACCCACCCACCCCCCCTCGCTCGTTCACCCACCCACCCCACCCCTCGCTCGTTCATCCACGCACCCCCCCCCTCGCTCGTTCACCCCCTCACCCCACCTCGCTCGTTCACCCACTCACCAACCCACCCCCTCGCTCGTTCACCCACCCACCACTCCCATCGCTCGTTCAACCACTCACCCACCCCCTTGCTCGTTCACCTCTTCGCTCGTTCACCCACTCAGCCACACTCTTGCTTGTTCATCCCCTCACTCGTTCAACCCCTCGCTTGTTCACCCACCCACCCCCTCGCTCGTTCACCCACCCACCCCCTCGCTCGTTCACCCACCCACATCCTCACTCGTTCACCCACAGGCCCGCTCGCTCATTCACCCATCCACACACCCGCTCGCTCGTTCACCCACCCACATAACTGCTCGCTCGTTCACCCACCCACCCCCCCTCGCTCGTTCTCAAACCCTCCCCCTCGCTCGTTCACTCACCCAACATCTCGCTCATTCACCCACCCCCCTCGCTTGTTCACCCACCAAGCCACCCCCTCGCTCGTTCACCCACCCACCCTCTCGCTCGTTCACCCACCCACCCTCTCGCTCGTTCACCCAACAAACCTCCAACCCCCTCGCTCGTACACCCACCCAACCCCAAGCTCGTTCACCCACGCACTCACCCGCTCGCTCGTTCACCCACCCACCCACCCCCTCGCTCATTCACCCACCCAACCCCTCGCTCGTTCACCCACCCACATCCTCACTTGTTCACCCACAGACCCGCTCGCTCGTTCACCCATCCACACACCCGCTCGCTCGTTCACCCACCCCCTCGCTCGTTCACCCTCCCCCTCGCTCGTTCACCCAAACACCTCCTCTCGTTCACCCACCACCCATCCCCTCGCTTGGTCACCCCCTCGCTTGTTCAACCACCCACCCCCTCGCTCGTTCACCCCACCCCCTCGCTCGTTCACCCACCCGCTCACTCGTTCACCCACCCACCCACAACCTCGCTTGTTCACCCACCCATCCCCTCGCTCGTTCACCGACTCACCTGCTCGCTCGTTCACCCTCCCGACACCTCGCTCGTTCACCCAGCCATCCCCTTGCTCGTTCACCAACCCACCCCCTCGCTCATTCACCGACTCACCTGCTCGCTCGTTCACCCTCCCGACACCTCGCTCGCTCACCCACACACAACCACTCGCTCGTTCACCCACTCACCCACCCCCTCGCTCGTTTACCTACCCACCCCCTCGCTCATTCACCCACCCCCTCGCTCGTTCACCCACCCACCCACCCTCTCGCTCGTTCACCCACCCACCCTCTCGCTCGTTCACCCACCCACCCTCTCGCTCATTCACCCACCCACCCTCTCGCTCGTTCACCCAACAAACCTCCAACCCCCTCGCTCGTACACCCACCCAACCCCAAGCTCGTTCACCCACGCACTCACCCACTCGCTCGTTCACCCACCCACCTCCTCTCGTTCACCCACCACCCATCCCCTCGCTTGGTCACCCCCTCGCTTGTTCAACCACCCACCCCCTCACTCGTTCACCCACCCCCTCGCTCATTCACCCACCCCCTCACTCGTTCACACACCCACCCACAACCTCGCTCGTTCACCCACCCAGCCCCTCGCTCGGTCACCAACCCACCCCCTCGCTCGTTCCCGACTCACCTGCTCGCTCGTTCACCCTCCCGACACCTCGCTCGCTCACCCACACACAACCCCTCGCTCGTTCACCCCACTCACCCACCCCCTCGCTCGTTCACCCCTTATCTCGTTCACCCACCCACCCCGCCTCGCTCGTTCTCCCACCCTCCCCCTCGCTCGTTCACCCACCCACCCACCCCCTTGCTCGTTCACCCATCCACCCTCTCGCTCGTTCACCCACCCAACACCTCTCTCGTTCACCCACCCACACATCCGCTCACTCGTTCACCCACCCACCTCCTCTTGTTCACCCACCACCCACCCCCTCGCTCGTTCTCCTCCTCGCTTGTTCACCCACCCACCCCCTCACTCGTTCACCCAACCCCTCGCTCGTTCACTCACCCACCAACCACCTCGCTCGTTCACCCACCCACCCCCTCTCTCGTTCACCCACCCACTCACCTCCTCGCTCGTTCTCCCACCCACCCATCACCTCGCTCCTTCACCCACCCACCCACCACTCGCTCGTTCACCCACACATACGGCCCTTGCTCATTCAACCACCCTCCCCCACCTCGCTCATTCACCAATGCAACCACCCCCTCGCTCGTTCACCCACCCAAACTCTTGCTTGTTCGCCCCCTTGCTCGTTCACCCATGCAAACACCCTCTTGCTCGTTCACCCCATCGCTCGTTCACCCACCCACCCCTTCGCTCGTTCACCCACCCACCCCCGAACTCACTCGTTCAGCCATCCAACCAGCCCCCACTTCGCTCATTAACCCACCCTCCCACCCCCTACCTCGCTGGTTCACCCACCGACCCACCTGCTCCCTCTTTCATCCTCCCACCCTCTTGCTCCTTCACCCACCCACCTCGCTCCTTCACCCACCCATCCACCCCCTCGCTCGTTCAACCACCGGCCCCTTCTCTCCTTCACCTACAAACCCACCTACCTACACGACACCTTGGTCGTGACCCACCCACACCCCCTCGCTTGTTCACCCACCCACACCCCTCTCGCTCGTTAACCCACTCACCCACCCACCCCCTCGCTCGTTCGCCCACCCATCCCCTCGCGCCTTCACCCACCCACCCACAGCCCACCTCGCTCCTTCACCCACCCACCCCCTCGCTCGTTCACCCCACCCACCACCACATCGCTCGTTCACCCACTCACCCACCCCCTTGCTCGTTCACCTCTTCGCTCGTTCACCCACCCAGCCACTCTCTTGCTCGTTCACGCTCCTCGTATGTTCACCCACCAACACTCTCGCTCAATCGCCCCCCTCTCTCGTTCACCCACCCACCCACCCCCTCACTTGTTCACCCACCCACCCGCTCGCTCGTTCACCCACCCACCCCCTCGCTCGTTCACCCAACCACCCCCTCGCTCGTTCACCCACCCACATCCTGACTCGTTCACCCACACAGCCGCTCGCTTGTTCACCCACCCACACACCCGCTTGCTCGTTCACCCACCCACACACCTGCTCGCTCGCTCACACACCCACCCACCTCCCAACTCGCTCAATTTCCCGCCCACCCATCACCCACCTCGATCGTCAACCCGCCCACCAACCCCGCACGTCGCTCGTTCACCCACCCACCTGCTCGCTCGTTCACCCTCCTGCCACCTCGATCGCTCACCCACCCACACCCCCTCGCTCCTTCACCCACCCACCCACCCTCCTAACACCTCGCTCCTTCACCCACCCACCCCCTCGCTCGTTCACCCACCCACCACCCCATCGCTCGTTCACCCACTCACCCACCACCTTGCTCGTTTACCTCTTCGCTAGTTCACCCACCCAGCCACCCTCTTGCTCGTTCACCACCCTCGCATGTTCACCCACCAACACTCTCGCTCAATCGCCCCCTCTCTCGTTCACCCACCCACCCACCCCCTCGCTCGTTCACCCACCCACCCCTCGCTCGTTCACCCAACCAACCCCTCGCTCATTCACCCACCCACATCCTGACTCATTCACCCACATAGCCGCTTGCTCGTTCACCCATCCACACACCTGCTCGCTCGCTCACACACCCACCTACCCCCCAACTCGCTCAATTTCCCGCCCACACACCATCCACCTCGATCGTTAACCCGCCCACCTACCCCGCACGTCGTTCGTTCACCCACCCACCTGCTCGCTCGTTCATCCTCCCGCCACCTCGATCGCGCACCCCACCCACACCCCCTCGCTCGTTCTCCCACTCACCCACCCTCTCACTCGTTCACCCCTTCGCTCGTTCACCCAACCACACCCCTCGCTCGTTCTCCCACCCTCCCCTTCGCTCGTTCACCCACTCACCCTCCCGCTCGTTCACCCACACCCTCGCGCGTTCACCCACCCACCCACCCTCCCCCTCGCTCATTCACACACCCACCCACCACTCCCTCGCTTGTTAACCCACTCACCCACACACCACCTCGCTCGTTCGTTCACACACGCAGCCCATTGCTCCTTCACCCACCTAGCCACCCACCCACCCACCATCTCACACCTTCAACCACCGGCCCCCTCGCTCCTTCACCTACAAACCCACCCACTGACCCGACACCTCGATCGTGCACCCGCACCCCCCCTCGCTCTTTCACCCACCCACCCCCTCACTCGTTCACCCACCCACTACCCCCATCGCTCGTTCTCCCACTCACCCAACCCCTTGCTCGTTCACCTCTTCGCTCTTTCACCCACGCAGCCACCCTGTTGCTTCTTCACCCCCTCACTTGTTCACCCCCTTGCTTATTCACCCACCCACACTCTCGCTCATTCGCCCCCTCGCTCGTTCTCCCAACCACCGAACCCCCTCGCTCGTTCACCCACCCCCTCGCTCGTTCACCCACCCACCCACCCCCTCGCTCGTTCACCCACCCACCCACCTCCTCGCTCGTTCACCAACCCACCAAAACACCTACCCGCTCGTTCGTTCACCCACCCGTCCGCCACTCGCTCCTTGACCCACCCACCCACCACCTCGCTGCTTCACCCACCCACCCACCCCTCGCTCGTTCATCCACACACCCATCCTCGCTCATTCAACCATCCTCCCCCACCTCACTCGTTCACCCTCTTCGATCGTTCACCCACCCAGCCACACTTTCGCTTGTTCGCCCCTCGCTCGTTCACCCATGCAACCACCCCCTCGCTCGTTCACCCACACAAACTCTTGCTCGTTCGCCCCCTCGCTCGTTCACCCATGCAACCACCCTCTCACTCATTCACCCCATCGCTCGTTCACCCACCCACCCCTTCGCTCGCTCACCCACCCACCACCGAACTCGCTCGTTCAGCCATCCACCCAGCCCCCACTTTGCTCAATAACCCGCCTTCCCACCCCCAACCTCGCTGGTTCACACACTGACCCACCTGCTCACTCGTTCATCCACCCACCCTCTTGCTCCTTCACCCACCCACCTCAAATCTTCACCCACGCATCCACCCCCTCGCTCATTCAACCACCGGCCCCCTCGCTCCTTCACCTACAAACCCACACGACACTTTGGTCGTGCACACACCCACACCCCCTCGCTCGTTCACCCACCCACACCCCCCTCGCTCATTAACCCACTCACCCACCCACCCCCTCGCTCGTTCGCTCACCCACCCACCCCCTCGCTCGTTCACTCACCCACCCACCCACACCCCACCTCGCTACTTCACCCACCCACCCCCTCGCTCGTTCACCCACCCATCACCCCATCGCTCGTTCACCCACTCACCCACCCCCTTGCTCGTTCACCTCTTTGCTCGTTCACCCACCCAGCCACCCTCTTGCCCATTCAACCACTCTCTCGTTCACCCTCCAAACCTCTCGCTCAATCGCCCCCTCTCTCATTCACCCACCCACCCCCTCACTCATTCACCCACCCACCCACCACCTCGCTCATTCACCCACCCACCCCCTCGCTCGTTCACCCACCCACCCCCTCGCTCGTTCACCCACCCACCCACCCCCTCGCTCATTCACCCACCCAACCCCTCGCTCGTTCACCCACCCACATCTCACTTGTTCACCCACAGACCCGCTCGCTCGTTCACCCATCCACACACCCGCTCGCTCGTTCACCCACCCCCTCGCTCGTTCACCCTCCCCCTCGCTCGTTCACCCAAACACCTCCTCTCGTTCACCCACCACCCATCCCCTCGCTTGGTCACCCCCTCACTTGTTCAACCACCCACCCCCTCGCTCGTTCACCCCACCCCCTCGCTCGTTCACCCACCCCCTCAATCGTTCACCCACCCACCCACAACCTCGCTCGTTCACCCACCCAGCCCCTCGCTCGTTCACCAACCCACCCCCTCGCTCGTTCACCGACTCACCTGCTCGCTCGTTCACCCTCCCGACACCTCACTCGCTCACACACCCACAACCCCTCGCTCGTTCACCCACTCACCCACCTCCTCGCTGGTTCACCCCTTATCTCGTTCATCCACCCACCCCCCCCCCCCGCTCGTTCTCCCACCCTCCCCCTCGCTCGTTCACCCACCCACCCACCCCCTTGCTCGTTCACCCCATCCACCCTCTCGCTCGTTCACCCACCCAACACCTCTCTCGTTCACCCACCCACACATCCGCTCACTCGTTCACCCACCCACCTCCTCTTGTTCACCCACCACCCACCCCCTCGCTCGTTCTCCTCCTCGCTCGTTCACCCACCCACCCCCTCACTCGTTCACCCAACCCCTCGCTCGTTCACTCACCCACCAACCACCTCGCTCGTTCACCCACCCACCCCCTCTCTCGTTCACCCACCCACTCACCTCCTCGCTCGTTCTCCCACCCACCCATCACCTCGCTCCTTCACCTACAAACCCACACGACACTTTGGTCGTGCACACACCCACACCCCCTCGCTCGTTCACCCACCCACACCCCCCTCGCTCATTAACCCACTCACCCACCCACCCCCTCGCTCGTTCGCTCACCCACCCACCCCCTCGCTCGTTCACTCACCCACCCACCCACACCCCACCTCGCTACTTCACCCACCCACCCCCTCGCTCGTTCACCCACCCATCACCCCATCGCTCGTTCACCCACTCACCCACCCCCTTGCTCGTTCACCTCTTTGCTCGTTCACCCACCCAGCCACCCTCTTGCCCATTCAACCACTCTCTCGTTCACCCTCCAAACCTCTCGCTCAATCGCCCCCTCTCTCATTCACCCACCCACCCCCTCACTCATTCACCCACCCACCCACCACCTCGCTCATTCACCCACCCACCCCCTCGCTCGTTCACCCAACCACCCCCTTGCTCGTTCAGCCACCCACATCCTCACTCGTTCACCCACACAGCCGCTCGCTCGTTCACCCACCCACACACCCGCTCGCTCGTTCACCCACCCACACACCTGCTCGCTCGCTCACACACCCACCCACACCCCAACTCGCTCTATTTCCCGCCCACCCACCACCCACCTCGATCGTCAACCCGCCCACCCACCCCGCACATCGAACGTTCACCCACCCACCTGCTCGTTCGTTCACCCTCCCGCCACCTCGATCGCTCACCCACCCTCTCCCTCGCTCGTTCACAGACTCACCCTCTCGCTCGTTCAACCACCCTCACATCTCCTCGCTCGCTCACACACCCACCCACCCCCCAACTTGCTCGATTTCCCACCCACCCACCACCCACATCGATCGCCCACCCACCCCGCACGTTGCTCGTTCACCCACCCACCTGCTCACTCGTTCACCCTCCTGCCACCTCGGCGCTCACCCACCCACACCCTCTCGCTCATTCACCCACTCACCCACCCCCTCGCTCGTTCACCCCTTCGCTCGTTCACCCAACCACCCCCCCTCGTTCGTTCTCCTACCTTCCCCCTCGCTCGTTCACCCACTCATCCTCTCGCTCGTTCACCCACACCCTTGCTCGTTCACCCACCCACACACCCGCCCCCCTCGCTCGTTCACCCCACCTACTGCCCCCTCGCTCTTTAACCCATTCACCCACCCACCCCCTCGCTCGTTCACCCCCCCACACACCCGCTCATTCCTTCACACACCCACCCCATTGCTCCTTCACCGACCCACCCACCCACCCCCAACCTCGCTCCTTCACCGACAAACCCACCAACCCACCCGACACCTCAATCATGCACCCACACCCCCCTCGCTCGTTCACACCACTCACACCCTCGCTCGTTCACCCACCCACTACCCCATCGCTCGTTCACCCACTCACCCACCCCCTTGCTCGTTCACCTCCTCACTCGTTCACCCCCCTCGCTTGTTCACCCACCCACACTCTCGCTCATTCGCCCTCTCGCTCGTTCACCCAACCACCCACAATCCCCTTCGCTCGTTCACCCACCCACATCCTTACTCGTTCACCCACACACCCGCTTGCTTGTTCACTCACCCACACACCTGCTCGCTCACTCAGCCACCCACCCAACCCCCAACTCGCTCGTTTTCCCACCTCGCTCATTAACCCGCCCACCCACCCCGCACCTCGCTCGTTCACCACATACCTACTCGCTCGTTCACCCTCCCGCCACCTCGCTCGCTCACCCACCCACACCCCCTCACTCGTTCACACACTCACCAACCCCTCTCGCTCATTCACCCCTTCACGGTTCACCCACCCACCCCCCTCGCTCGTTTTCCCACCCTCCCCATCGCTCGTTCACCCACCCTCTCGCTCGTTCACCCACCACCTCGCTCGTTCACCCACCCTCTCGCTCGTTCACCCACCACCTCGCTCGTTCACCCACCCACCCTCCCCCTCGCTCATTCACCCACCCACCCTCTCGCTCGTTCACCCTCCACCTCGCTCATTCACCCACCCACCCTCTCGCTCGTTCACCCACCCAACCACACACCACCTCGCTCGTTCACCCACCCACCCTCCCCCTCGCTCATTCACCCACCCACCCTCTCGCTCGTTCACCCTCCACCTCGCTCGTTCACCCACCCACCCTCTCGCTCGTTCACTCACCCAACCACCCACCACCTCGCTCGTACACCCACCCAACCCCTCGCTCGTTCACCCACCCACCCACTCGCTCGTTCACCCACCCACACATCCGCTCGCTCGTTCACCCACCCACCTCCTCTTGTTCACCCACCAACCAGCCCCTCGCTCGTTCACCCCCTCTCTCATTCACCCACCCAAACCCTCGCTCGTTCACCCACCCACCCACCACCTCGCTCCTTGACCCTCCCACCCACCACTTCGTTCCTTCACCCACCCACTCACCCCTCGCTCGTTAACCCACCACCCCCTACTCGCTCATTCACCCACCCACCCCCCCTCGCTTGTTCACCCACCCACACCCTCTCGCTCGTTCAACCACCCACACCCCCCTCGCTCGTTGACCCACCCAACCCCCCTCGCTCGTTCACCCACTCACCCCCCCCACGCTCGTTCACCCACTCACCAACCCACCCCCTCGCTCGTTCACCCACCCACCACCCCCATCGCTCGTTCAACCACTCACCCACCCCCTTTCTCGTTCACCTCTTCGCTCGTTCACCCACCCAGCCACACTCTTGCTCGTTCATCCCCTCACTCGTTCAACCCCTCGCTTGTTCACCCACCCACCCCCTCGCTCGTTCACCCACCCACCCACCCCCTCGCTCATTCACCCACCCAACCCCTCGCTCGTTCACCCACCCACATCCTCACTTGTTCACCCACAGACCCGCTCGCTCGTTCACCCATCCACACACCCGCTCGCTCGTTCACCCACCCACATACCTGCTCGCTCGTTCACCCACCCACCCCCCCTCGCTCGTTCTCAAACTCTCCCCCTCGCTCGTTCACTCACCCAACATCTCGCTCATTCACCCACCCCCTCGCTCGTTCACCCACCAAGCCACCCCTTCGCTCGTTCACCCACCCACCCTCTCGCTTGTTCACCCACTCACCCTCTCGTTCGTTCACCCACCCACCCTCTCGTTCGTTCACCCAACAAACCTCCAACCCCCTCGCTCGTACACCCACCCAACCCCAAGCTCGTTCACCCAGGCACTCACCCGCTCGCTCGTTCACGCAAACACCTCCTCTCGTTCACCCACCACCCATCCCCTCGCTTGGTCACCCCCCTCGCTTGTTCAACCACCCACGCCCTCGCTCGTTCACCCACCCCCTCGCTCATTCACCCACCCCCTCAATCGTTCACCCACCCACCCACAACCTCGCTCGTTCACCCACCCAGCCCCTCGCTCGTTCACCAACCCACCCCCTCGCTCGTTCACCGACTCACCTGCTCGCTCGTTCACCCTCCCGACACCTCGCTCGCTCACACACCCACAACCCCTCGCTCGTTCACCCACTCACCCACCCCCTCGCTCGTTCACCCCTTATCTCGTTCACCCACCCACCCCGCCTCGCTCGTTCTCCCACCCTCCCCCTCGCTCATTCTCCCACCCACCCACCCCCTTGCTCGTTCACCCATCCACCCTCTCGCTCGTTCACCCACCCAACCACCCACCCCCTCACTCGTTCACCCACCCAACCCCTCTCTCGTTCACCCACCCACACATCCGCTCACTCGTTCACCCACCCACCTCCTCTTGTTCACCCACCACCCACCCCCTTGCTCGTTCTCCTCCTCGCTCGTTCACCCACCCACCCCCTCGCTCGTTCACCCAACCCCTCGCTCGTTCACTCACCCACCAACCACCTCGCTCGTTCACCCACCCACCCACTCTCTCGTTCACCCACCCACCCACCTCCTCGCTCGTTCTCCCACCCACCCACCACCTCGCTCCTTGACCCACCCACCCATCACCTCGCTCCTTCACCCACCCACCCACCACTCGCTCGTTCACCCACACACCCGGCCCTCGCTCATTCAACCACCCTCCCCCAGCTCGCTCGTTCACCCATGCAACCACCCCCTCGCTCGTTCACCCACCCAAACGCTTGCTCGTTCACCCACCCACCTCTTTGCTCGTTCACCCACCCAAACCCGAACTCGCTCATTCAGCCATCCACCCAGCCCCCACTTCGCTCATTAACCCGCCCTCCCACCCCCAACCTCGCTGGTTCAGCCACCGACCCACCTGCTCCCTCTTTCATCCACCCACCCTCTTGTTCCTTCACCCACCCACCTCGCTCCTTCACCCACCCATCCACCCCCTCGCTCGTTCAACTACCGGCCCCCTCGCTCCTTCACCTACAAACCCACCCACCCACCCGACACCTCGCTCGTGCACCCACCCATACCCCCTCGCTTGATCACCCACCCACACCCCTCTCGCTCATTAACCCACTCACCCACCCACCCCCACACTCGTTCGCCCACCCACCCCCTCGCTCCTTCACCCACCCACCCACAGCCCACCTCGCTCCTTCACCCACCCCCTCGCTCATTCACCACTTCGCTCGTTCACCCACCCAGCCACCCTCTTGCTCATTCACGCTCCTCGCATGTTCACCCACCAACACTCTCGCTCAATCGCCCCCTCTCTCATTCACCCACCCACCCACCCCCTCGCTTGTTCACCCACCCACCCGCTTGCTTGATCACCCACCCACCCCCTCTCTCGTTCACTCAACCACCCCCTCGCTTGTTCACCCACCCACATCCTGACTCGTTCACCCACACAGCCGCTCGCTTGTTCACCCACCCACACACCCGCTCGCTCGTTCACTGACCCGCACACCTGCTCGCTCGCTCACACCCCCACCCACCTCCCAACTCGCTCAATTTCCCGCCCACCCATCACCCACCTCGATCGTCAACCCGCCCACCAACCCCGCACATCGCTCGTTCACCCACCCACCTGCTTGCTCGTTCACCCTCCCGCCACCTCGATCGCTCACCCACCCACACCCCCTCGCTCGTTAACCCACTCACCCACCCACCACCTCGCTCGTTCACCTACCCACACACCCACCCCATTGCTCCTTCACCCACCCACACACCCACCCACCCACACACCCCACTCCTTCAACCATCGGCCCCCTCGATCCTTCACCTACAAACCCACCCACCCACACGACACCTCGAACACGAACACACACCCCCCCTCGCTCATTCACCCACCCACCCCCTCGCTCGTTCACCCACCCACTACCCCCCATCGCTCGTTCAACCACTCACCCACCCCCTTGCTCGTTCACCTCTTCGATCGTTCAGCCATGCAGCCAAACTCTTGCTCGTTCACCCCCTCACTTGTTCACCCCCTCGCTCGTTCACCCACCCACCAACCCTCTCGCTCGTTCGCCCACCCACCCAACCCCTCGCTCCTTCATCCACCCACCCACCCACAGCTCACCTCGCTGCTTCACCCACCCACCCCCTCGCTTGTTCACCCACCCACCACCACATCGCTCGTTCACCCACCCACTACCCCCATCGCTCATTCACCCACTCACACACCCCCTTGCTCGTTCACTTCTTCGCTCGTTCACCCACGCAGCCACCATGTTGCTTCTTCACCCCCTCAATTGTTCACCCCCCCCGCTTATTCACCCACCCAGACTCTCGCTCATTCGCCCCCTCGCTCGTTCTCCCACCCACCGAACCCCCTCGCTCGTTCATCCACATACCCGGCCCTCGCACGTTCAACCATCCTCCCCCACCTCCCTCCTTCACCCTCTTCGATCGTTCACCCACCCAGCCACACTTTCGCTTGTTCGCCCCCTCGCTCGTTCACCCATGCAACCACCCCCTTGCTCGTTCACCCACACAAACTCTTGCTCGTTCACCCCCTCACTCGTTCACCCATGCAACCACCCTCTCACTCGTTCACCCCATCGCTCGTTCACCCACCCACCCCTTCGCTCGTTCACCCCACCCACCCCCGAACTCGCTCGTTCAGCCATCCACCCAGCCCCCACTTTGCTCATTAACCCACCTTCCCACCCCCAACCTCGCTGGTTCACCCACTGACCCATCTGCTCACTCGTTCATCCACCCACCCTCTTGCTCCTTCACACACCCACCTCGCTCCTTCACCCACCCAGCCACCCCCTCGCTCATTCAACCACCGGCCCCCTCGCTCCTTCACCTACAAACCCACACGACACCTTGGTCATGCATCCACCCACACCCCCTCGCTCGTTCACCCACCCACAACCCCCTCGCTCATTAACCCACTCACCCACCCACCCCCTCGCTCGTTCGCCCACGCACCCACCCCCCTCGCTCCTTCACTCACCCACCCACCCACACCCCACCTCGCTCCTTCACCCACCCAACCCCTCGCTCGTTCACCCACCCACCCACCCCCTTGCTCGTTCACCTCTTCGCTCGTTCACCCACCCAGCCACTCTCTTGCTCATTCAGCCACTCTCTCGTTCACACCACCAAACCTCTCGCTCAATCGCCCCCTGCCTCGTTCACCCACCCACCCCCTCACTCGTTCACCCACCCACCCAACCGCTCGCTCGTTCACCCAACCACCCCTTCGCTCGTTCACCCTCCCACTACCCCCATCGCTCGTTCAACCACTCACCCACCCCCTTGCTCGTTCACCTCTTCGATCGTTCAGCCATGCAGCCAAACTCTTGCTCGTTCACCCCCTCACTTGTTCACCCCCTCGCTCGTTCACCCACCCACCAACCCTCTCGCTCGTTCGCCCACCCACCCAACCCCTCGCTCCTTCATCCACCCACCCACCCACTCCTCACCTCGCTGCTTCACCCACCCACCCCCTCGCTCGTTCACCCACCCACCACCACATCACTCGTTCACCCACCCACTACCCCCATCGCTCATTCACCCACTCACACACCCCCTTGCTCGTTCACTTCTTCGCTCGTTCACCCACGCAGCCACCCTGTTGCTTCTTCACCCCCTCAATTGTTCACCCCCCCCGCTTATTCACCCACCCACACTCTCGCTCATTCGCCACCTCGCTCGTTCTCCCACCCACCGAACCCCCTCGCTCGTTCAACCACCCACCCCCTCGCTTGTTCACCCCACCCCCTCGCTCGTTCACCCACCCACCCACCACCTCGCTCGTTCACCCACCCACCCACTTCCTCGCTCGTTCACCAACCCACCAAAACACCTACCCGCTCGTTCGTTTACCCACCCGCCCGCCACTCGCTCCTTGACCCACCCACCCACCACCTCACTGCTTCACCCACCCACCCACCCCTCGCTCGTTCATCCACATACCCGGCCCTCGCACGTTCAACCATCCTCCCCCACCTCCCTCCTTCACCCTCTTCGATCGTTCACCCACCCAGCCACACTTTCGCTTGTTCGCCCCCTCGCTCGTTCACCCATGCAACCACCCCCTTGCTCGTTCACCCACACAAACTCTTGCTCGTTCGCCCCATCACTCGTTCACCCATGCAACCACCCTCTCACTCGTTCACCCCATCGCTCGTTCACCCACCCACCCCTTCGCTCGTTCACCCACCCACCCCCGAACTCGCTCGTTCAGCCATCCACCCAGCCCCCACTTTGCTCATTAACCCACCTTCCCACCCCCAACCTTGCTGGTTCACCCATTGACCCATCTGCTCACTCGTTCATCCACCCACCCTCTTGCTCCTTCACCCACCCACCTCGCTCCTTCACCCACCCATCCACCCCCTCGCTCATTCAACCACCGGCCCCCTCGCTCCTTCACCTACAAACCCACACGACACCTTGGTCGTGCACCCACCCACACCCCCTCGCTCGTTCACCCACCCACAACCCCCTCGCTCATTAACCCACTCACCCACCCACCCCCTCGCTCGTTCGCCCACCCACCCACCCCCTCGCTCCTTCACTCACCCACCCACCCACACCCCACCTCGCTCCTTCACCCACCCAACCCCTCGTTCGTTCACCCACCCACCCACCCCCTTGCTCGTTCACCTCTTCGCTCGTTCACCCACCCAGCCACTCTCTTGCTCATTCAACCACTCTCTCGTTCACACCACCAAACCTCTCGCTCAATCGCCCCCTGCCTCGTTCACCCACCCTCCCCCTCACTCGTTCACCCACCCACCCACCCGCTCGCTCGTTCACCCAACCACCCCTTCGCTCGTTCACCCTCCCACTACCCCCATCGCTCGTTCAACCACTCACCCACCCCCTTGCTCGTTCACCTCTTCGATCGTTCAGCCATGCAGCCAAACTCTTGCTCGTTCACCCCCTCACTTGTTCACCCCCTCGCTCGTTCACCCACCCACCAACCCTCTCGCTCGTTCGCCCACCCACCCAACCCCTCGCTCCTTCATCCCCCCCCCACCCACTCCTCACCTCGCTGCTTCACCCACCCACCCCCCTCGCTCGTTCACCCACCCACCACCACATCGCTCGTTCACCCACCCACTACCCCCATCGCTCATTCACCCACTCACACACCCCCTTGCTCGTTCACTTCTTCGCTCGTTCACCCACGCAGCCACCCTGATGCTTCTTCACCCCCTCAATTGTTCACCCCCCCCGCTTATTCACCCACCCACACTCTCGCTCATTCGCCGCCTCGCTCGTTCTCCCACCCACCGAACCCCCTCGCTCGTTCAACCACCCACCCCCTCGCTTGTTCACCCACCCCCTCGCTCGTTCACCCACCCACCCACCACCTCGCTCGTTCACCCACCCACCCACTTCCTCGCTCGTTCACCAACCCACCAAAACACCTACCCGCTCGTTCGTTTATCCACCCGCCCGCCACTCGCTCCTTGACCCACCCACCCACCACCTCACTGCTTCACCCACCCACCCACCCCTCGCTCGTTCATCCACATACCCGGCCCTCGCACGTTCAACCATCCTCCCCCACCTCCCTCCTTCACCCTCTTCGATCGTTCACCCACCCAGCCACACTTTCGCTTGTTCGCCCCCCTCGCTCGTTCACCCATGCAACCACCCCCTTGCTCGTTCACCCACACAAACTCTTGCTCGTTCACCCCATCACTCGTTCACCCATGCAACCACCCTCTCACTCGTTCACCCCCATCGCTCGTTCACCCACCCACCCCTTCGCTCGTTCACCCACCCACCCCCGAACTCGCTCGTTCAGCCATCCACCCAGCCCCCACTTTGCTCATTAACCCACCTTCCCACCCCCAACCTCGCTGGTTCACCCACTGACCCATCTGCTCACTCGTTCATCCACCCACCCTCTTGCTCCTTCACCCACCCACCTCGCTCCTTCACCCACCCATCCACCCCCTCGCTCATTCAACCACCGGCCCCCTCGCTCCTTCACCTACAAACCCACACGACACCTTGGTCGTGCACCCACCCACACCCCCTCGCTCGTTCACCCACCCACAACCCCCTCGCTCATTAACCCACTCACCCACCCACCCCCTCGCTCGTTCGCCCACCCACCCACCCCCTCGCTCCTTCACTCACCCACCCACCCACACCCCACCTCGCTCCTTCACCCACCCAACCCCTCGTTCGTTCACCCACCCACCCACCCCCTTGCTCGTTCACCTCTTCGCTCGTTCACCCACCCAGCCACTCTCTTGCTCATTCAACCACTCTCTCGTTCACCCACCAAACCTCTCGCTCAATCGCCCCCTGCCTCGTTCACCCACCCACCCCCTCACTCGTTCACCCACCCACCCACCCGCTCGCTCGTTCACCCAACCACCCCTTCGCTCGTTCACCCTCCCACTACCCCCATCGCTCGTTCAACCACTCACCCACCCCCTTGCTCGTTCACCTCTTCGATCGTTCAGCCATGCAGCCAAACTCTTGCTCGTTCACCCCCTCACTTGTTCACCCCCTCGCTCGTTCACCCACCCACCAACCCTCTCGCTCGTTCGCCCACCCACCCAACCCCTCGCTCCTTCATCCCCCCCCCACCCACTCCTCACCTCGCTGCTTCACCCACCCACCCCCTCGCTCGTTCACCCACCCACCACCACATCGCTCGTTCACCCACCCACTACCCCCATCGCTCATTCACCCACTCACACACCCCCTTGCTCGTTCACTTCTTCGCTCATTCACCCACGCAGCCACCCTGATGCTTCTTCACCCCCTCAATTGTTCACCCCCCCGCTTATTCACCCACCCACACTCTCGCTCATTCGCCGCCTCGCTCGTTCTCCCACCCACCGAACCCCCTCGCTCGTTCAACCACCCACCCCCTCGCTTGTTCACCCACCCCCTCGCTCGTTCACCCACCCACCCACCACCTCGCTTGTTCACCCACCCACCCACTTCCTCGCTCGTTCACCAACCCACCAAAACACCTACCCGCTCGTTCGTTTATCCACCCGCCCGCCACTCGCTCCTTGACCCACCCACCCACCACCTCACTGCTTCACCCACCCACCCACCCCTCGCTCGTTCATCCACATACCCGGCCCTCGCACGTTCAACCATCCTCCCCCACCTCCCTCCTTCACCCTCTTCGATCGTTCACCCACCCAGCCACACTTTCGCTTGTTCGCCCCCTCGCTCGTTCACCCATGCAACCACCCCCTTGCTCGTTCACCCCACACAAACTCTTGCTCGTTCACCCCATCACTCGTTCACCCATGCAACCACCCTCTCACTCGTTCACCCCATCGCTCGTTCACCCACCCACCCCTTCGCTCGTTCACCCACCCACCCCCGAACTCGCTCGTTCAGCCATCCACCCAGCCCCCACTTTGCTCATTAACCCACCTTCCCACCCCCAACCTCGCTGGTTCACCCACTGACCCATCTGCTCACTCGTTCATCCACCCACCCTCTTGCTCCTTCACCCACCCACCTCGCTCCTTCACCCACCCATCCACCCCCTCGCTCATTCAACCACCGGCCCCCTCGCTCCTTCACCTACAAACCCACACGACACCTTGGTCGTGCACCCACCCACACCCCCTCGCTCGTTCACCCACCCACAACCCCCTCGCTCATTAACCCACTCACCCACCCACCCCCTCGCTCGTTCGTCCACCCACCCACCCCCTCGCTCCTTCACTCACCCACCCACCCACACCCCACCTCGCTCCTTCACCCACCCAACCCCTCGTTCGTTCACCCACCCACCCACCCCCTTGCTCGTTCACCTCTTCGCTCGTTCACCCACCCAGCCACTCTCTTGCTCATTCAACCACTCTCTCGTTCACCCACCAAACCTCTCGCTCAATCGCCCCCTGCCTCGTTCACCCACCCACCCCCTCACTCGTTCACCCACCCACCCACCCGCTCGCTCGTTCACCCAACCACCCCTTCGCTCGTTCACCCTCCCACATCCTCACTCGTTCACCCACACATCCGCTCGCTCGTTCACCCACCCACACACCCGCTCGCTCGTTCACCCACCCACACACCTGCTCGCTCACTCACAAACCCACCCACACCCCAACTCGCTCTATTTCCCGCCCACCCACCACCCACCTCGATCGTCAACCCGCCCACCCACCCTGCACGTCGCTCGTTCACCCACCCACCTGCTCGCTCGTTCAAACTCCCACCAAATCGCTCGCTCACCCACCCACACCCCCTCGCTCGTTCACCCACTCACCTACTCCCTCGCTCGTTCACCCACTCACCCACCTCCTCGCTCGTTCACTCCTTCGCTCGTTCGTTCACCCAACCACCTTCCCTCGCTCGTTCTCCTACCCTCCCCCTCGCTCGTTCACCCACTCATCCTCTCGCTCATTCACCCACACCCTCGCTCGTTCACCCACCCACCCACCCTCCCCCTCGCTCGTTCACCCACCTACTGCCCCCTCGCTCATTAACCCACTCACCCACCCACCCCCTCGCTCGTACACCCACCCACACACCCGCTCGTTCCTTCACACACCCACCCCATTTCTCTTTTACCCACCCACCCCCTACCTCGCTCCTTCACCTACAAACCCACCAACCCACCCGACACCTCGATCACGCACCCACACACCCACCTCGCTCGTTCACCCACTCACCCCCTCGCTCATTCACCCACCCTCTACCCCCATCGCTCGTTCACCCACTCACCCACCCCCTTGCTCGTTCACCTCCTCACTCGTTCACCCCCTCGCTTGTTCACCCACCCACACTCTCACTCATTCGCCCTCTCGCTCGTTCACCCAACCACCCACAATCCCCCTCGCTCGTTCACCCACCCACATCCTCACTCGTTCACCCACACACCCGCTTGCTTGTTCACTCACCCACACACCTGCTCGCTCACTCAGCCACCCGCCCACCCCCCAACTCACTCGTTTTCCCACCTCGCTCATTAACCCGCCCACCCACCCCGCACCTCGCTCATTCACCCACATACCTGCTCGCTCGTTCACCCTCCCGTCACCTCGCTCGCTCACCCACCCACACCCCCTCGCTCGTTCACACACTCACCAACCCCTCTCGCTCGTTCACCCCTTCGCTCGTTCACCACCCACCCCCCTCGCTCGTTTTCCCACCCTCCCAATCGCTCGTTCACCCACCCTCTCGCTCATTCACCCACCCCCTCACTCGTTCACCCACCCACCCACCCTCCCCCTCGCTCGTTCACCCACAGACCCTCTCGCTCATTCACCCTCCACCTTGCTCGTTCACCCACCCACCCTCTCGATCGTTCACCCACCACCTCGCTCGTACACCCACCCAACCCCTCGCTCGTTCACCCACCCAGACACACGCTCGCTCGTTCAACCACCCACTTCCTCTCGATTACCCACCAACCACCCACTCGATCGTTCACCCCCTCGCTCGTTCACCCACCCACCCCCTCGCTCTTTCCCCCACCCACCCCCTCTTTCGTTCACCCACCCCCTCGCTCGTTCACCCACGCACCCACCCCCTCGCTCGTTCACCCACCCACCCACCTCCTCGCTCGTTCACCAACCCACCAAAACACCTACGCGCTCGTTCGTTCACCCACCCGCCCGCCACTCACTCCTTGACCCACCCACCAACCACCTCGCTGCTTCACCCACCCACCCACCCCTCACTCGTTCATCCACACACCCGGCCCTCGCTCGTTCAACCACCCTCCCCCACATCGCTCGTTCACCCTCTTCGATCATTCACCCACCCAGCCACACTTTCGCTTGTTCGCCCCCACGCTCGTTCACCCATGCAACCACCCCCTTGCTCGTTCACCCACACAAACTCTTGCTCGTTCGCCCCCTTGCTCGTTCACCCATGCAACCACCCTCTCACTCGTTCACCCCATCGCTCATTCACCCACCCACCCCTTTGCTCGTTCACCCACCCACCCCCGAACTCGCTCGTTCAGCCATCCACCCAGCCCCCACTTTGCTCATTAACCCACCTTCCCACCCCCAACCTCGCTGGTTCACCCACTGACCCACCTGCTCACTCGTTCATCCACCCACTCTCTTGCTCCTTCACCCACCCACCTCGCCCCTTCACCCACCCATCCACCCCCTCGCTCGTTCAACCACCGGCCCCCTCGCTCCTTCACCTACAAACCCACACGACACCTTGGTCGTGCACCCACCCACACACCCTCGCTCGTTCACCCACCCACAATCCCCTCGCTCATTAACCCACTCACCCACCCACCCCCTTGCTCGTTCGCCCACCCACCCACCCCCTCGCTCCTTCACACACCCACCCACCCACACCCCACCTCGCTCCTTCACCCACCCACCCCCTCGCTCGTTCACCCACCCACATCCTGACTCGTTCACCCACAAAGCCGCTCGCTTGTTCACCCACCCACACACCCGCTCGCTCGTTCACTGACCCGCACACCTGCTCGCTCGCTCACACACCCATCCCCATCCCAACTCGCTCAATTTCCCGCCCACCCATCACCCACCTCGATCGTCAACCCGCCCACCAACCCCGCACATCGCTCATTCACCCACCCACCTGCTCGCTCGTTCACCCTCCCGCCACCTCGATCGCTCACCCACCCACACCCCCTCGCTCGTTAACCCACTCACCCACCCACCACCTCGCTCGTTCACCTACCCACACACCCACCCCATTGCTCCTTCACCCACCCACCCACCCACCCACCCACACACCCCACTCCTTCAACCATCGGCCCCCTCGATCCTTCACCTACAAACCCACCCACCCACACGACACCCTCGAACACGAACACACACACCCCCTCGCTCGTTCACCCACCCACCCCCTCGCTCGTTCACCCACCCACTACCTCCATCGCTCATTCAACCACTCACCCACCCCCTTGCTCGTTCACCTCTTCGATCGTTCAGCCATGCAGCCAAACTCTTGCTCGTTCACCCCCTCACTTGTTCACCCTCTCGCTCGTTCACCCACCCCACCAACCCTCTCGCTCGTTCGCCCACCCACCCAACCCCTCGCTCCTTCATACACCCACCCACCCACACCTCACCTCGCTACTTCACCCACCCACCCCCCTCGCTTGTTCACCCCACCCACCACCCCATCGCTCGTTCACCCACTCACCCACCACCTTGCTCGTTTAACTCTTCGCTCGTTCACCCACCCAGCCACCCTCTTGCTCGTTCACCCCCTCGCATGTTCACCCACCAACACTGTCACTCAATCGCCCCCTCTCTCGTTCACCCACCCCACCCCCCTCGCTCGTTCACCCAACCACCCCCTCGCTCGTTCAACCACCCACATCCTGACTCGTTCACCCACACAGCCGCTCGCTCGTTCACCCACCCACTACCCCCATCACTCATTCACCCACTCACACACCCCCTTGCTCGTTCACTTCTTCGCTCGTTCACCCACGCAGCCACCCTGTTGCTTCTTCACCCCCCTCAATTGTTCACCCCCCCGCTTATTCACCCACCCACACTCTCGCTCATTCGCCCCCTCGCTCGTTCTCCCACCCACCGAACCCCCTCGCTCGTTCAACCACCCACCCCCTCGCTTGTTCACCCACCCCCTCGCTCGTTCACCCACCCACCCACCACCTCGCTCGTTCACCCACCCACCCACCTCCTCGCTCGTTCACCAACCCACCAAAACACCTACCCGCTCGTTCGTTTACCCACCCGCCCGCCACTCACTCCTTGACCCACTCACCCACCACCTCACTGCTTCACCCACCCACCCACCCCTCGCTCGTTCATCCACATTCCCGGCCCTCGCACGTTCAACCATCCTCCCCCACCTCCCTCCTTCACCCTCTTCGATCGTTCACCCCACCCAGCCACACTTTCGCTTGTTCGCCCCCCTCGCTCGTTCACCCATGCAACCACCCCCTTGCTCGTTCACCCACACAAATTCTTGCTCGTTCGCCCACTCACTCGTTCACCCATGCAACCACCCTCTCACTCGTTCACCACCCATCGCTCGTTCACCCACCCACCCCTTCGCTCGTTCACCCACCCACCCCCGAACTCGCTCGTTCAGCCATCCACCCAGCCCCCACTTTGCTCATTAACCCGCCTTCCCACCCCCAACCTCGCTGGTTCACCCACTGACCCATCTGCTCACTCGTTCATCCACCCACCCTCTTGCTCCTTCACCCACCCACCTCGCTCCTTCACCCACCCATCCACCCCCTCGCTCATTCAACCACCGGCCCCCTCGCTCCTTCACCTACAAGCCCACACGACACCTTGGTCGTGCACCCACCCACACCCCCTCGCTCGTTCACCCACCCACAACCCCTTCGCTCATTAACCCACTCACCCACCCACCCCCCTCGCTCGTTCGCCCACCCACATCCTCACTCGTTCACCCACACACCCGCTTGCTTGTTCACTCACCCACACACCTGCTCGCTCACTCAGCCACCCGCCCACACCCCCACTCGCTCGTTTTCCCACCTCGCTCATTAACCCGCCCACCCACCCCACACCTCGCTCGTTCACCCACATACCTTCTCGCTCATT